>JAQFXM010001990.1:0-27591 GCA_034693345.1 Entomobrya multifasciata
TATTTTGCTCTTGGTCAAGCATTTAATATCACTGTATGCATTTACGAAACTAGTCAAACTTTAATTCAAAATCAGTGGCCACTTCAAGCTATGCAAATGTTTGAAAGTAGGCGTCCAAATTGGTGTTCAGTCACTATATTCAAAAGAATACTACGTGTACATAAGCCAATAATACTTCAATATGGAAAATTAATAGTAATGGACAAGGCAACTAAGCGTACTTACTTTGGTAGTATTTTAATCTATACTGTTAATACACTCATACTTTACAATCTAAGTTTATTCACAAAATAATTACAAGTTTTAAATCAATACAGTATTTAATTACCTACTAAAAGCATTTGTACGCTTAAGTCTAATGAAACATACATAAATTTTAAAGGAGTTATTTCGTCGACAAAGTTATCAATGCCAAATTTAATTCTTATTAAATAACAAGACTTGAAAAACCTTTGAATATATCGTCTTTCCTTTCTATTTTCTATAGTACCCATTTGCAAGCACACAATACTTAATGCACATATTTGTTCCTTAAAAACCTGAAAGGTTTGTTTTGATAGCATATACACACTTGCCATTCCACCAAAGCATAATGCTATGGTAAATCCTGTATTTAAAAGAATTAATGTAAAAACTGCAACAGTCAACCAATCTGTGCTACTGTTAGTTTTTCCAAGTAATCTTACCAATGTACTTATGCTAAAGGCTACTAGAACTATAGCAACAATAGCTATTTCAGTTACTAGAACACTTCGTTGAATGGAGTTGTTTAAATTTGATAAAATTTGTATTTGTCTGAAAACTAAGGTTGAGGAATCAGACAGCTTTCGTTTTGCAAGGTTTTGGAAAAAATTGATAAAATCCCGCAAAATAGAAAGGGAGAGAATTTGGAGACCTCCCAGAACGAATATTAAACTCTGGTAACCAACACACCAAATAAAGTGGTTGATAACCAAAACTATTAGTTTTATAACTATATTTTCACTGTTACCAAGGGAACAGCTACGAAGTAACTTGTATCCAATAAGAGAAGACTTACATGGATTTTTCCAATGTAAACCATATAAAAAACCAAGAGGAAATGTAATGGCGGTAAAAATGAGTCCATAGATTAATAGCAAACTAAGTACTTCTAAAATGGAAAAATCAT
Organism: Entomobrya multifasciata; assembly: GCA_034693345.1. Lineage (NCBI taxonomy): Eukaryota > Metazoa > Arthropoda > Collembola > Entomobryomorpha > Entomobryidae > Entomobrya > Entomobrya multifasciata. Next base: position 1,151 of record JAQFXM010001990.1, read on the forward strand.
TAACTGATTTTCTATTTCGGGAGAAATTCCTTCTGCTGAAGCTCAATATTCCATTAATATATTGCACAATATCTGTCGCCTTCTGCTGGCAAGTATGAATGTGTAAGTTGAACGTTAGCATTGCAGCTAAAGCAACCCAAGTTTGTACAGTACTCAAAAGGGAATTCGACTGTTGCAAAATTGCTTGTGGAATCAGAATTGGCAATGTGAAAGCAGTAAACAAATAGCAACGATATTGAAACGTGGATAAACAGTTAAGTTGTTTTTGCTTTTTGTTCCATTTAAACGGCAGAATCAGGATTATTTCAGTAAACTTAAAAAGTTTCGTCAACAACTCCATTTTATCAGGAAGTACAAAAATTTTGAAAATACTTTTTGGCAACATTTTTTGATCTAATGTAAAAATACCAGGGTTTCAATACTTAAATCGCTGTTAATGTAATTGATTGCCCTCCTGTACGTTTAAATTTCTGACGCAAATGTATGATTTGATAGCAAATTGGGCACAAACTTGATATACAAATAGTTCACTACGTTCGTCAGGTAAATTGTTGATGTTTACAATAACTAATGTTCCACTTAAAAATATTCAGATCGTCAACTAACAAAACTGGTTGGAGTAGTTTTAAATTCCCTTTAACTATTTTAGTTTGCAAACCAATCCCTTCAATAGCTAAATAATGTGTAACCCACAAAAAAGATTTACTGGGAAATTTGTTTATACGTGCGTCACAAAATTTAATTGTTTAGTGAATTATAACTTCCTCGTATATGAACTAAGAATTTAGAGACGTGTTCTTCCATTTGAGTTATGTTGTAAACACCCACAGAAAATTCTACGTTCCTGAAACTACGCTTCTGAAAATGCCAACCTATAACAGGAATAAAATCAATGAAGATCTTGAAACTGATGGTGTAGATAAATATAACGGGGATAGATATAGGAAAACCTTTCTTGGCACTGAGAATGTTTTCTTATATAGAATTCGAGTCAACATCCTGAATATTTTATGAAAAGCAGGAACGTAGCTTCTTCCCCCAAGATTGTTATGCTTTTAACAATCTGCTATATTTATCAGCCGCTTTGGTTTAGATGAGTATTTTTGATGCTTTAACAATTCTAGTTTATTCATGTGTAATATTCATGTTTCACCGACCAGACATAAATTTTAGAACAGTTATGAATTTTCAACGTTATAATAATAGTGTACAATATGACAAAAACCTACTTGTGTCTCGTAAACAAAATGCCGTATATTTTATACGTTGTTAAATTATAAGTTCAGCCGTAGTTCAAGCTTACGTAAGTTCTAACTTTCCGAATGCCTAATTCGAATGCGATTAACGGAATAATATTTCCTAACCATCTTATACTTCACTATAAATAATCTCAAGTATTTGGCCAATACAGCATGACGGGGTCTGTAATCTTATATGTAATGAAATCCTTTGTTATTTTGTTATTTGCTATACAAATATTTGTACTGAACAAAAAACTAATAAATTCTTGAGTGTATAATTTTTTTAAATAAAAGTTGTAGCAGTTATGTGTTTCTATAATTCGGACTTGCTAATTTAGTTCGACTGTTGTCAAAATGGGTCGTTATAGTTTATCGAACTAACAAAGTATTTTTCCAATCTTAAAAATAGTGAATTTAGCAGAATATTTAATGTAAAGTTATCCAGGCTCTGTCGAATCACAATTTTGACTAGCTTCAGTTCATGCGTTTATTTGTTCCTCGTTTAAAGAGACGAAGAGAAGTTTATAGCGAATATAAAAATCATTCAAGTTTCTTTACCCAAATTGGATTAAGGAAGTAAAATATGGAATTGTACAAGCTTAAAAATAAAAATAAAAAGCACAACAGCAAATCTTCAAATATCTGTGAACATGCACATTCATGATGCTACATGATTATATATTTATTCAAAAGTCTAGTTATTTTTTGTAACTTTTTTTTGATACAACTCAGGTTAAAAGAATACCTTTAGTTTTATTGTGTAACAGTTGAATTTAAATAATTAACAATTACTTGTATAATTAATTGTACCATTTTACAGATAGATCGTATAACTACTGATAACTTATTTGCGTTTCTTAGCCATTAGTAATGCTTTAAATGTTAGCCTCATTATTCCATTGACATAAATAAACTGCGTCATTCTCCCCATCACAAATTGGTTGCCACATCTCATCAAGCAAACTTTACATGACCTTGTAAATCGTCTCATAATTTTGTTTTCAAAATTGCTGCCCCAATCAACTCTTTTCTTCCAAGAGCCCAAAATTTTGTTGCCTCTAATAAATAAATACTTTCCAAATTGCAAAATAATTGTATACACACCCATCGTGCATGGTATTCCCATAACAAGCACAGCCTTACTCAACGGTTGTAATTGATCCCAATATCGTATTAAATTAAAGTTACAAAAAACCGGAATTATTTTAAAAGCCCCATGAGCTGCTAACCAAAATGGACCCACATAACTCATGTCGTGATTATTAAGCAATTGAAACGCTCTATACGCATGTCTTAAATTTTGGGGTTTTCTTAGAGAATCCAATGTGCGATATTTAGGACGTCCTAGTCTAAGTTCATTAGTTAAAATTATGGTAAAGTAACACATGTAAAATAAAAATAGCCCTAGGGTAACCCCCGAATTTAAAGCCATTATCAACAAAACATATAGATGATAGCATGTAAATAGGAATCCGTATGGAAAATAGGAATACACATTATCTGGTATTAATGCTCCAAGAAAGAATAAACTACGAGGATTATGTATGCAGACAAGCATGATGAATCCAATAAGCCCCATCATCGATACACCAATCCATACCATTAAAACTTCAAGCATTTTGTTAAGGATGTCTTTCTCGGGGTCAAAGTAGGGCATATAATTACCTATAAAAGTGAGTTTAAAATAACTAGTTTTCTTCTTTAAAAAAAATTATTATATTTTTTAAAAGTAAATACTTGCGGTGGATAAATTTCGAAAATAAAAGCCATCCGTTGAACGTACGACAGAAGTCATTGTAGAACCAACGGTATATAGAAAAAAGTACAAGTCCTCCTAAGCCCAGTGTCCAGTAAAACAATGTTAAATTTAGTTTCTCAAAGTTTTTCTCACGGTAGTACTTGAACAGAAGGGGTATCGAAATTACGAACCAAATTAATGTAAAGTTGTAATTAAATTTCATCTTTCGAACAGAGTTAAAGTCTTGTACTGTAAAAAGTTTTCTTTTTTCATCTAGTTGAAAGGGTGCGGCGCCAAACAAATTACATATTGCAAGTGCTGGACGGCATAGGCGATAAAAACGACTGCTAATCATGTTGAATGTGCTGAATAAAATTTGGATCAAAAAGTTTATTTAAGAAAATAGAATGAAAAGAATTTTTCGAATTTCTTTTGCACTTGTGACGTAATGCTAACTTATGATGTCGAGTAAAAACCCGATGTGCTTGGTAGCGCAGCTTTTATTCTATGAGGAATAAGTCCACAGTACTTTCATAGTTTCCTGGATTACTAAAAATAGTTTAAGGTTTAGTAAAATATTATTAAGATGTAAGACAATTTTTACACAAGATATGTAAATCTAATTTTATTTTACATTTAGGTTACAAATATCAGATAAATTCATGTAAAAATTGCCAATTTATTTTTGTAATTTAATACGACCTTTTTTTTACTGTGCAGCACCACGTAAAAGAATTGAATAGTTTGACCTTTCTTCCCTTTCCGACGTGCCTAAGAGACATTTATGAAACTTTGTCCAATTTAATATAGGTAGTGGCTTTTAGTTCTATAAATGTATGTATATAATTAGATTGAAGTAAACTTATATATTTGACCATAAAATTAAAATAACAGAGAAGCAGTGTTGCGCTAATAGCTAATTCCATTAAAATTCCAAAGAAAGGGTCGATTTAAAATTAACTCGTGTTTTATAATTTAGATTTTTCCGCAAAACATGAAATAGACATGTGTTCATGCTTAAAAATTATTTTAATACCAAAATCTAAATAGTTTATGAGCTGAAAATAACATGACTTATGAAGTTTATATAAACCGAACCAATTTTCTAATACATTAAAAATCATAAAATCATAATAGCATAGCCGAAAGGTTAAGCACTATGAGATGTGTGCGCGTGTTGTCGGAACAAGTAAGTCATTACGTTGTAAAAATGAAGCATTAGCAGATGTATAGCCGAGACAAAGACAGGCTTTCTTAAATGCTGAATTTATTTCATAAGTTAAACTTTTTACAAATCAGTCATATATTTTGATTTTTGCACAATATTATGAAAATAGATTACGTGGCAATACGTAATCCATATAGTTATGACTAAAGTAATAGTAAAAGATTTAAGTCCCAAAAAACATTTAGCTTCCTACAATGGATTGGTTACGTCAAGATAACAAATAACGGTACAATAAAAGAAGAGTTGTTGTTATCATAGAAAAATAATGCCTAATAAAAGTAATTTTATTGTATATTTCACAATAACAATACAACAGTCATTATTTTCCGTCGCCACGTGTTATGCTCATTTCATTTCATGATAATATTTTTACTGTAGTGATGAATATTGATGAACATATTAAAGTTTAACTGGAATAATAAACCTCGAGCTACAGTTTCGATTGACCTGTATCTAAAGCGTTACAGTTTTTACCTATAATGTTACTTCCGAAATTCAAACAATGGATCTGTATATTTTATCTATGTTTTCACGCTAGTTTAGTTTCGACAAACGACGAGAAGCGTAATCACAGCGGACGTAAGTCATATATAAAATATGTAGATAAATAATGGCTCGACTTTAAAGTCACGGAATTTTGTTTGAATTTCAGTCATGTGCTACCAGGAAAATTGTTCGAAAAGAGAAGACAAATGGAGATGCAAGAATGCCAAACCTTTGGAAAAGGAGTGCGATTCTTTTTGTCATGAATTCACTCATGAGGGTCCAAGGAGAGATGTTTATCAAGTAGTTCGACATTGTTCCGAAATCCATGAACGTAATGTCACAGCGATACAAAAGATTATTGATAAAAAGGGAGAATATTGTGGTCATAGTAGAAACTCTAGGTATTGTTATTGTAAGCAACCGCTATGTAATAACGAATTCAAATTGCCGGATGACTTTGAAATTGATTGAAAATTAACTGTGATGTTTACAATTCAGTTTATTTGTTCAATAACTATTTTATTAAAAGTTTTTCTACAAGGCAGATAATAGTTGGACTTAAGTTCCAACTCTTAACAGAAATGATTAAATTTTTTTCAAAGATTTACTAAAGTGTAGGCCAACAGTTCATGAAAATAATTCTAAATGAGAAACTGAAGTAGCTTGCATTTAGCATAAATTTCGACGTTTAATTGATATATGAGCTTATAAACAACAGCATTTATTTGAATACATTGGTCAGAATGAACTGTATATTTCGAACATGTCCAAAAATCTTAAACTTTTGAAAATTGTGACCCATTTTGTCTTATGTAGTTTGAAATGAACTGAAAATAAATATTACCTTTAAATTACAAATACTGCTTAATATTTTCCCAATTTTCATAACTGAAATATATAAAGGCAATCAAAGTTCCGCACAAATAAATAGCGGCTAAACCTTTAAATTGTACTAGTTTAAGTCTTGCTACAACATGATCACCACCATCCATTTCTTTCTGATTTTTATAACGTAGTCCAATTTTATCAGTTTTCTGATTCTTCACGATCCTGTGATCCATCATATACCAATATGAATTTAAAGCCATTTCCAAAAGTGACCACCCAACCCGGTTTATATGTTTTTGAAACACAGCTCGAACTTCCCAAATCTAGAAAAAAAACAAAAAAAGGTCGCAAAAACGTATTTCAAAAGTAAAACAATAACATAATTCGTTTACTTACAAAACCATCCTCAATAAAGTAAATCGTCTCTTTTGATTTACGAAACGGGCTTTTCCCAATTCTATCAGTAAATTCATCATACAGTCCATACTCGAAATGACATTGCCACAGAATGCAAGCTAGTTTTGTGTATAATACTTCTCTTAGACATTCGGTTACATTTGAATAATAGTGTAATCTTGAGTTTAAAATTTTCAATATCGTATTATTGCTCGAAGAAAAAAATGTCTCAGCAAGACTCCCATTTCCGACTACATGTAAACCAATACGGTAATCAGAATAAGCTAAATCTTTATAAGTTGTCGGGATCCAATTTAAAATAGGAAACCCAATCAAAGAAACAAGCTTGCCTCGATAAGCAGTGCCAAAAATTATCGAAAAACAAAGCCAAGATGAAATCAAAACACGAACTGGTGTATTCTCTAAATTTACATCTTTGGAATTTTGTTCCAACAATGTAGCATAAAGATAGCAGATACGAGATTTTAATGCTCTGTTACCCTTTTTCAAAGTTATCTTTAACGTTACAATAGTACAAATTAGAGCGATAAAAAATCCAACCCAAACTGATAAACTCAAAGGACGAAAAATAGCAGTAGGCAAATACGACATTTTTGGAGTTTTAACCACAAAAATAATCCGCATATAAAATATTGTTGTGGAAAATCCTACAACACCGTTGCGGTCTAACGTGTGGCCACAAAATGCACCAAAATCAGCGTGCCTATTGATAACATCTCCTACAGAACCACCCCAAGTTCCATTTGAAAATCTTTTTCCGGATCCTCCATTTAAGCTAGATTCGAAAACAATGTAAGTGAAGTTAAATTTTAACGTCATAACGTCCAACCACTTTTTGTATAAGCCACGGTTACCCTCGTTGTCAAAGTAAGTTTTGGAACGTGGATTCGAGAAACGAAATATTTTCCTGTTTAAGTTGTACGTTGTATCGGGAAATAAACTTCTTAATTTATTTGACATTTGATTAACCTTTATTAGTCTTTGTGCTCCATTTTTATTGCCAACCAAGCTCGCAGTATTTACTTGCATGTCTTTGGCATTGTTTGTTGGGACTACTGATACTTTGTACTTAATTTTTTGACCAAAGCTGGGTGATAACAAAGCCTGATTGCAAATTGCTGAACGAGAGCAGAAAAATACGAAATGATCTTCATCTTTTTTAAGTATAGGCGTGTAAGCCAAGGTAAATGTATTCGAAAACCATGTATAAAATGTATTTGCTTTACTTGTATGCTCAACTAAAAAGGATACTGCCAAGGCGCAACTAACTTGATCGTATTTGGTAATATCTTCGATGTTTGAAAATTGATGAGATATATTTGCGTTTATCGTTACAACAATAAATCCGGACGACAAATGGTTATTTGGGGGTAAAACGTTATTAGTATATTGTTTGAATGAAGAGTATGATTGTATTGCAGGGGCTACAAAGACAAGTTTACAATTCCTAAAATATTTGGATATCAGGTCATTTGTAAAGTTTCGAAAAAAAACAATAAAATTTGCGTTTGAATGAGGTAAACACTTGAAAATAATGTGTGTTAAGGCCAGTACCAGGAAGAAAATGTTTTTTGCTAACATATTGTAGACAGTTCAAAATGATGACTATAGAAGACGGACTTCTGCTTCATTAGTTTTACCCAACAAAAAGACTTATGATTGGTAAATTTGTAGAAAACTTGCTATAAAATTCATCGATAAACGTCTGACAAACCGATAACATACACTCAACCTACCGCAATTAAACCGTACTAGTGAGTGTTACTCTAACATATTAAGTAGCAAAACGGTTTTATTGTCGGTCCATCTTTGTGAATACTCTTAAACCTGTTGCAATCAAACTAAGTAGAAGGTCACCTTGGGTCACTGCCTACTTTATTGTAAAGGTCTGAGGAAAAAATCGATAGAGCCCCAAACTTTCAATTGTGGAAATTTAACATGTTGCATAAAGGATTGCTTTTGTACTGCAGTTCAACAGTGTGTAATTTGAAAAAAGCTTGGCGGTGAATGTTACGATGAAAACTCATAAGCAGCCTAAATGTAGACGTTTGCATAACCAGTTGTGTTAATTTATGATTGAATACCAATGTATGCAGTTTAAACTGTTTTTTCTATTCCCTAACTTGGTGCACGCGTGTTTTTACAAGTTCACTTAATTGTACTTTGTTATTCTATATCAGCAAATGAGAATTTTTTATTCACATTAGCTTGTTTACTTACAAAGTGCATGGAAAAAATTCGAAGGCTATTTGCTAAATAATTCACTGATTTCGATTGTTTGCGGTTATTGACAACAGTGCAAATAAAAATCAAACTTATAATCTATGGCTATCTTAGATTTGAAATTTTGCTGTGAGATTGATAGATCCAAACTCGTTTTAAAGTATATAATTTTGTGTAGTGAGTATAAAAAATTTAAACGGAATATAATTACTGCAACATTAAAAATCTACGAAGAGGTAATATACTCAACCATAATTTTTTTTGGGATATAACAGGACAAGGAATGGAGTTGCCATTATAATAAATTGGGCATTTTCACAACAATCCTATGGAAAATATGTCTTAGTACTTAATAATATAAGCGTCAATAAATAATACCGCTTTACCTGATAGAGATCTTAATGGTATTATTATTTTTGATCTGCTAATTGAATATGCTCAATACTGTTTCTTTATTTATATAACTGGAATTCTGTGCGTGCGCATGCTTCACTACCCAAGAATGGATTTTTATTAAGGAATGGAATCGCTAATCTTAACGCTCAAGTTATTCAAAGTAGTTCATTTACACATACGTAATAATAACGTATTGCCAATAAATGTATAAAATCGTAGTCGTCGTTCCTATTCTAACATCCGGTTTTTACACCGTGCATAAAAGTCTATCATATATTGTGAGTCACAAAATGTACTACAATAAATTGGAAAAACAATCGTTTACACTGCCCGCTAACCAGCTTGTACATACATCTACAAGCTTTACCTTGATCCGAACACAATTTTTTTTGAAAATTGACAAAAAAATCCCTAGAAGCTAGTCAAGTTTATTGAATGTAGCTTTAGTTGGTCCTTGCTTCATTCTTGCAGTTTCGTCATTGATATACTCAAACATATATATATCGCCTTTGAACATAGAATTAGTGATGTAAGTCTAAATTTGTTAGTAATTATTCTGGTTTTTCAGGTTTATTACCCAAACAACGAATAATCTTTTAACTGCATCTGCAGATCAAACCGCAAACTAGCCATTTCAATTCGTTGATTGATCTCCAAGTACATTTTAAAAGCAACCTAAATACATGGTATTCTCATTTCATCCGAGGAAACATTTACATGTCCAAAATAATTCAAAGTTAAAGGAAGCTATTCAAGGTAACCTAATAATTATGTGCCTTCGTAGTATCGTTGTTTTTCTGGGTAGTAAGATTTCAAACCTTGCCTTACACAATAATATTGTGGCATGAGATTTACCATTCATTTTATTTAAAAGTTGGCTAATTTTCTTTCCAAATTGATGGTATATAGAATCTGAAATTAATGATTCATTAAAATTACTATGTTTTAAAGCAGCCAAGCTTATTTTTCTACTGCATGAAATTTTTTAATGGTTGAATTATCACAAATATATTGGAAAAATAGGAATAATGTCACTTTGCGAACATTTAAGTTGTTTTGTACAAACGCATTTTGAGTCACAAATGGTGGATGCTTTCTTTGTCTGCCCTTTTCTTGCTTGCTTTACAACATTCGATTGGAAATCATTTCCGTCGAGAATTCCCGTCCTGCTTCCTCGCATCAAGCCGATGGCTCACTTTGTTGCTAATGAGTAGTTTAAATAAACAGTGTCGATCAATTAAATAAGTAGAGTCGTAGAATGCTTGTAATGATCAAATCAAACCGTAAGCACCTCAAAAGATTTCAGGTGGACTTTTCTACCACAGTACAAAACTTCTAAATACATTAAACCCAATTTGATTTAGATGTGATGAATTCCTGCCTATGCATAATGCATATAAAACGAGTTACTTTACAATTTAGGCTTAAAACTACTTGGTTCTGTTTGCTTTAAATTTCGGAATACTGGGCTTTATGTAGGGTTTTGTAAATATAAGTAGCTGTAGTTAAATATTTGGATCATTTTGAATTTTTAACTATTTTTTATGTTATTTCATTGTATGAACAAAACAAACATAAGCTTTTTTGTGGCTGTGTTTACATTGAAACAAAAGTGGCCTTTAAATCAAACACTATTTGTTTGTGTTACTTAAGTGATAACATTTAACATATCTTAAATATTGATTTCCTTCTTGATAAGAGACACTACTTCATGTGATGCTGTCGTGCAAGTATCGATTCGTATAATGATAAAATATTTGTCATTTTCTAAAACAAAATGCACACACGTTCAACATATATGGTAAATTCATAGTTATAATTCCACTTTCTAAATAATGTGATTGACTGTTTCTTTATCTTTAATTGAGTATTGATTTATTTAACGAGTTACTGTAAAAAACGTTCTTATCTATGTACAATAAAAATTCATGTAATAATGACTGTTTACAAAGTTCTTTTCTTTGTCAAAAAAAATTCTGACAGTTTTACTTATCGCCCTTTTAAATAGTCGGATAGACATGCTATCTACTGTGCATGAATTCTATAGCAGCTATTTTTTAATTCGATATTCATAAAATGCTTCAAACAAATTTTCTCGGTATTTGTGCTCTTTTTCTTTTCGTTTATACTGAAGTAAAACCAAGTGAAATACTTAATACGCCTGAGACATTTGTTGCTGCAAGTGATCAAATGAGTGAAACTTATAAAACAGCAGATCTTATATTTTGTGATTGTACCTTACACTTTCCTGAATCGAATACCACAAATACTATAAACTTAACTGCAGTTTATATTAATTTAGAAAATTTTCACCACACAGTGAAGATTCTGAGTTCTCTAAGTGGACCACAAATTGACTCCGACATCGTTGATACAACGGGTTATAACTTTAGTAAACGCCTACGTTATAACTTTAACAATGACGTGTCACCAATATTTTGGCGAGTATTCAGCGTCCAGAAGCACAGTTCACCTTGCCTGGTTAGAGTGATCAGTACAATTGATGCCTTTCCAAATTCCTTAGATGACTTAGTAGTAAACCTTACCCCTCATATTTTTGCCGGACTTTACGAATACAGATACGAAGAAGTTTGGGATGAAAATACATTCAACTTAAGAAAAATTAGTCCAAATTATGTTTTAGCCTTTATAACAGTTTTATATGAAGATACTCTCTATTTCATAATCTCACCAGAATCTATGGCAAGTTCAAAAATAATCGTGTTAACTGAAACTTCATATTTTCTGAACTGTTTTTCTTGTTCCAAATTTCGCCTATTAATGGGCAATTATCTTTACAAAACCTTCTTAAATTATTATAGAATGTCTAGGGTTAGTATTTTAGTAAATTCGACAACTTTTAACAAATCAATAAAAAAAGAATTGATAAATACTGAATGGGAAAATATCAACCGAAATCTACGTGGGTTTGGAATGCCCGATGGTGGTAATAGCATGAATAAAAAAAGTGAAGGTCAAACATGTTCCGAAAAGCTTTTAAAAGGAATCGAAGATAAAATGTCTAAACACTATCCGGAACAAGACTGCATAATATATTTGACCTTAGAGAATTTAAATTGTACTTCATATGCTTGCAGGCGTCATATAGTTCTGAATCTTAATTATTATAGCTCCATTGTCAATGAAAACTTTGGAGGAACCGATTACGCTATAGCTCATGGGGCACAATGGGACGGTTTACGGTTTTCCCTGGTGCTAGCGGGCAATGAGATTCGGCGAGGCTACGCTGGTTTGGGTGCTATTTCAAGGCCATTTACTGGTTGTGTCTGGTTATTTGTTGGATTAAGCATAGTTCTTTTAACTGTGGCTGTATTAAAGATCAATACAGATTATGGAATTGGACGAGTGTTGCTCTGGGTAATTGGGTCAATATTTGAGGATAGCAAAACACTAGGTATTCAACTTGGTCTTGTATTTGGTTGGATCTTTGCTTGTTTTTTTGCCAGAAATTTGTATACTTCTGTTTTATATTCTCATCTGACTAAGCAGCCAAGCCCGGAAAATGTACCCGAAAATATGCAAAACCTTTTTCAAAATAATAATCAATCTGATATTATGATTCTTGCAGATGTTTCTGTATCTTATCAACTACAAAGACATATGGGCTAATTAGAAGAAAGATATGAAGGTAACCTTCATGGATTTGAACAAATTGTAAATAAAATAAAACTGGTGTGGATTAATCTTAATACGACTAAGTTTATTCAAAGTATGGCTACAATGAAAAGTGTCGATTGTCGTGACATGGTCACTAAATCTTATAAAGTGGATCAGTGCAGTGTACAAGGTCGACTAGCAATCCTATATAATATAGTGGGTTGGCGAACTAAATCTAGCCCGAGATTTGTAAAACCAATGATTAGCTTATTTGGTGGTAGAAAGCTTGTAGAAAACGTGAATTCACCGCCAATTTTAAACGAACCTATTCTTTGGTTCACAGAAGACAAGTTTTTCTACTTGGAAAATTTCCAGAATATCTTAGCGCAGCTATTTGAAAGCGGTGTTCAGTCCACATTTAAAATGAGGTATGAAACGGGTGTTATTGGAAATATTATGAAAGAGGTGGACAAAGAGGGAAAATTTGGATTTCATGGAAATTTTCGGAAATTTGCGGAAAAGGTTGTAAGTAAGATAGGATATGTAGGTGATGATGAGGGTACGAGAAAAATAATATGGGGGGATAGTGAAAAGGTTTCATTAAGAGATGTTTGGGTGGCAGTGGTTCTTTGGTTGTACGGTGTAATTGGATGCATTATTGGAGCTACGCTAGAACAGCTATGGTGGAGTAGGAACAATGCTTACACTTAGCACACACATTGATACTTCAAAATTAGCATTGCTTGCTTGTAGTTTTATTTACGATCAGTTATCTTGCTAACATATAATGAATGCAAACTAAATTTTAAGTCTTCAGAAATTAGCGTTAAGTAATCCTTTATGAGTACTTAGCAATAAGCTGGAGTTGTATTAATAGACCTTTTCTGCAATAAACATTTTGTTGTTCTACATATCTGATTTAAGCCATATTGAAATGAACTTGGAAATGAATCTTTACGTTAATTCATAAAGAAATTAAAAAAACGATTTCATTCAGTTGTGTAACTATTATAAACATGTTTTAATAACAAAACGACAAAGTTGTGCAACAAGATTTTGTACACGTTTACCTGCTAAATATACGAATATCGACTTAAATTATATGAATCAAAATAAACTGCAGAATAGGAGCAATCATTTGGATGAATTCTTTGTTACGCTTGATTTATTTCCCTCTGCAATAATTGTGAAAGGTTATGTCGAGGGCAAGAAACTTATTGATTTTAAGCCCCTAGGTCAAAATTCAAGGTCAAAATCGATTGTTTTACCTTGTTATTACATTGTTCTCATTACATTTGAAAAACATATCATGCCACATATCATTCGTAAGGGCTTTTCATCGACAATTACAATGGTGATAATTTGTATACGTCGAATGGATTCAGCTGCGTCGTTATGGTCGCTATTACTGCGGGTTTACTGTTTTGACAATTGCTTGCATTCTTTTAAAGCAACTGTCTGAAACCAATAACTTGGAGTATAAAGGTATATATATTATTATTTATGACCTCGTAATACTCGGTTTGAAAACTCCTAATATACTCCTGTGTGAAATAATTACCCCCAATTTTTCCGGATATAATTTTACCCAATTTTGTGAATACAGAGGTCAACTTCACTGTGTGGGTGTAATGAAAAATCTATTCAAATGATAATGTAGATACTCAATTTGTGCATACCTGATATAACTTTTCTGACATGATGAACCGTAAGTATATCTTTATATCGTTGGTGCGTTAAGTCTATAAGCTAAAATAATATAACGTAATTGGAAACTCATGAGACCACATGATTTGGCTGCGTTGTAAGCTATTAAATAGTAAACTTGGAGATCATTAATGTTCTAATTAAAAAAGCGGCTGCTTTTGGTAGACTTCTACTGAAGCCTAACGACAAGTAACCAGACGGTATTCTAGCAATTCTAACTTATTATGAGGGTTTTTCGAGAAGAAATACAGGGCCAATAAAATACGAAAAATAGCTTTTAATCATTTCATGTTGCTGATCCATGTTTTACTTTTAGTCGTTTAGTCGAAATTTTGTAGTACACTTGTTCCTTTTTGAAAGCATACAAAATGTTTCACCTAATACTTGTTTTAGTAAAGTCTTTCGTTGCATCTGGAAATACAGTTCACTCAAATAAAATCAACCTGTTCAAGCAATCTACTTCTTCAACACAGTATTTACTTCAAACGATTAGAAACATCAATAAAATAAGGGATGTCTCCTGTAAACTAAAAGTATATCAATATAAACCATTTGAAGAACTTAGTATTTCTTTCATTAGACAAAATTTAGAACCACATGAACTATACAGAAACACAATTGGAAACATCAATTTAAATCATACAAATAACAAGTTTCAATCCTGGTGTTTTAACATCCTTTATGAAATTTCAAGACCTGAAAAATATATTACTCCGGAAACATTATTGGGAAACCTAGTTCACGACCAGTTTACATTCATTTCAAAAATTCGCGACATTCTAGAGAATGCCATGGAATTTGGCAACCTAATTTACAACTATGCTAACACATTTGGTATGTACATTGACGAAAATAAACAGTGGAAGTATCTATTGGAACCTAATGTGCATAATGGTTCCTTTGTTTCATCAAAATCATTAAAAATTTCAAAATATTTTAGTACGTAAAAAGTGTATTAAAATTCGCTGTGCAGGCGCCTTTAAAGCAAATGTAAAACGCCATGCAATTTCGATTCCTCCATTTACGCGAAATTTGGAGGTGATGATGATGATGAGATAAAATACACAGAGTCAGTACTGTGAGTGTACTGAGCCTGTGTATTTTATCTTGATCTTTGGCGTGGGTGTGACGCTGGAGAGATTGTATGTGAGCAGCATCTTAGATGCTCTAGTTTTTTTTGTCACAAAGGCTTTTTAAAAAGCACGAAAAATACTGGGACAGTATGCCTACGCATATTTCTTTTGTCTATGAGCATTGGGGGCGGACTAAAGACTCGATCGCGTGCGTATTAGTGCGTACTGGACAAAAAAGTGTGTGCTCTTGTTGGATTTTAAATTTTAAACTTTTAAGCGAGTGAGCTTTAAACTTTAAAACTTGAGCAATTAACCATGACCCCTCCATTGAAGGAGAGAAAGAAGAAAAAGGTGAGAAGAGCAAAGTGATTAAAATTTTGTACACTATTTTAATCAAGATTATTGATAACTTGATTATTTTGTAATAGGACAATGTTAAAAAGGGGAAAGAAAGGCGGACTAGACCAAGGGTTTCGCAGGGCTTGCCAGGGCCATCCACTGCCCTCCAAGGATTTGGAACAGTTTTGTACAGGTCGGCAGTACCTAAATTTACTTTACTGCCACCGCAGCATTCACGACAACCGCCATAGTTAGTGCAGCCTGCACAACAATTAGTGCAGCAGCAGTTGGAACAACAGCAGCAGTTACAGCAACAGCAGCCAGTACAGAATCAGCAGCAGTTACTGCAACAGCAGCCGTTGGAGAATCAGCAGCAGTTACAGCTTTCTTTGCAGCAGCCGTTACAGAACCAGCAGCAGTTACAGCTTTCTTTGCAGCAGCCGTTACAGAATCAGCAGCATTTACAGCTTTCTTTGCAGCAGCCGTTACAGCAGCAGTTATTTCAAACTCCACAGCAGCCGTTACAAAATCAGCAACAGTTACAGCAGCTATTGCAGCAGCATTTTCAGCAGCAGCCGTTTGCTAACCAATTTCAGTATGCCAATCAAGTGCCAGCGTACAGTTTTAACTGGCCACCACTACCACCACCGCCTGCCCTAAACACTGATCACTTGTCTTCGATTGTAAGGAAGGCAATCAAAGCGGTGGTGCCTGAGATGGTCTCAAAAATGGAGTCCAAGATTTTAGAAATAGTAAGGAATTCCTTACAGACTGGACAATTGCCTGTTACTGCCACTACCGCTACCTCCACCTCCATCGCTCAACATCCATACGTTCTTAGAAAGAATCAGGCAAGTAAAAATTGAAATTGTTTTCAAACCAAACTATTTTATCATGTATTTCGTATTTACTCATTGTTTTTTTCTTTTTTATTGCAGGTGGCGGAGCATGAAGCTGTTGATGGAAAAAAGGTGTGTAACATATTTAAAAAGGATGTGAAAAAGGAGAAAGCTTTACGATAATTTCTTTTTAATTTCAGTACAAACTTTATTGTGATGGGTTATGCGACGAAAAGGTAAATTAAATTCAATTTAATCGGTATACATTTTTATTTATTTTAGCTTTCTCCAAAGGGTCTGCGTGAATTTTCCTACTGGGATGATTTAATGTAAACTTTCAGGACTTCCAAGAAATGACTCAATACAATCAAAATGTTCAAAATTTTATGTAAAAATCATGCTCAAATTTTATTTGCAACTTCTGCTCAAATTAGTAGTAAGGAATAATCAATTAAGTGCAATACATTATGAAACACCCTTGGGTAAAGGGGGTGGAAAATCTATTTTGTAATATAAATGCTCAAATATGTCCAGGAATAATAAAGCGATTGAACCAAGGGTTAATATTTTGATTACAATGTGGTGTGAATAAAGATCGTAACGTTTATTGTAACATTTGTGTTTTTTATTTGGCATAACAGTTTTGCATTACAAACAGAGTACAAAGTATAATAGGCTTCTTACAAAGTATAGTAGTAGTATAGTCAGCTGAGCTACATGTAGCTCAGCTGACTATACTACTACTCCATGTTACCATATCCCCCTCAGCATCAACGTACTGATCACCAGTTAGAAGTTTCGTACCTCCAGATGTTTTGAAAAATCATTCATTCAAATCTCCTTGAGTCATACGTTGATTTCATTGTAGTCAAACGTTTAGACACTGATTAACGTTGCTGCTAGTAAATTTGAGAGGAAAGACTGGCAATTGGCACGCTTGGTTTTTAAATTTCCACCGAATCAAAAGCCAGTCCTTCAGAATCATTAAATGTCAATACTATTTTTTAAATGTCAATTCATTGTTTTTTGCTTCTTTGGTCAAACCTTCCATTCGTAAACAATGTCCCCGTATCCAAATAAACTAGATGGGACGAAGACAGTGAGCCCAACTCACAGAGTTCTAGCTCTTGAATAGTGAAATGACAAGAACTACCCACCACATATCTAAGGATTGAGCTCCCGGACCGTCAGAAATTTTTTTCATCATCGCGTTACATCATCATGACAAATAACTGAAATAAAAACTAAAATGATTAAATCAAACGAAGCGTAGTCTGCGTTTCGCCGTCTTATCCCCCCGACGGGGCCCCACAGCTCTTCAGAGGCACTCACCTAGTGAGCATTTAGGGAGGGAAGAGGGGAAATCCCCCCACCCCCAATTCGTACCTGACGCAGATGTGAGATGGGAAACGTCCGCGCCCCAACTATCCCGGCAAAATCGCCAAAATAGTTGGCTATCTAACTAGCCTAATTGTGCCCAAATTTACACATCCAATTATAAACTTTAAAATGTTATAATAATACTTACTAATTATTAAACAAATCTAGTGCCTCGTTATTTTCAGGTTCCGGAAGACAGTAAAGACATCTGTACCAAGACTCTAAACAAAAGTGAATCAAATATGCAGAAGCGACGCCAAAATTAAGACTGCCAATCTGCAGTATTTATAAATCTCATGGTTAAGAGTAGCGCACTGTTGTATTTTCTTATACATAAATGGCATGTTGCTGCCTCTAAATAATTTCTATGATGATAATTACAATCTAAGAATAGAGACTTAAATCTATTGTAAAGTTCGTTCATATGGAACGATAATTCTTCTAAAGTAAAATAAATAATAACTTGATCATTTAACTTAAACGTAAGAATAATACAAAAGTAAATAAAGAGGAAATTATTTCTACATTTAATACAATTTTTATTTGTACAAAAATTTACTGCTATCTGCCTTAATTTATCTCTTTGATCATTATCAATTAAACTAAAATCAATATATTTTTAGGGACTGAGCCATAATCTACTGATGTACTATCTGCTAGATCAAATGCCATTGCAATTGTCACAACTACTCCATTCAGTTGTTATTTTTGTAAAAAAATTGTTGCTTCAACTGATACATTGGCATCGACTTTTATACCATATTCCTCGCAGGAGGAAATTATGTTTTCATAAAATTTTGAATGGCATACCATGCAAAAAAATCTGGCGGAGGGTTCTAGTGAGATTGTCTGCACGTCCGAAATTGTGCAATTAAGTCATTATATGATATCTTACCGATAACTAAAAAAGTATGACTAAATAAATCCTTACGGACATAATCGTCGCATACTACAGAAATAAGCTCTACAAAAAGAATTCAAAATACAACGAAGCAGCTATTAAAATTAGGATTTACCTGATAATTATGACTAATTAAATTAAAAAAGTCCTTGTAATTAGGGGGGTGATGAATGTTCTTACAAGATGGGTGACAAACATCATCACACGCAAAACCTCCACTTGTACTTTTTAGTGCTACATTTTGATCCATAATATAATGATTAAAATTAAATAAAATACACTTCATACCATACTACAATATAATGATATGACAATATGGTATTCATGGTAACCCGTAAATGAACTTGATCATTATTCTGCCTAAATATAAACCTTACTATCATACATATATCTTAATCTTCGGCGAAAAAATCGTCGGGGCAATCTGCAACGGCATTGTTATGCTGGATAATGATATGGCACAAATGATCTATATATGCTTTTTTCGTCTTGGTGTGAAACATGACTAGTTCCGTGATGGATTCCTCATTTACTATTTGTGGCCATGGCTTTTTTGAGCACATCTTATAGTCGATGACAAATTTGCGGAAGCAACCTGCACACTTATCTTTATAGAGATGACGCAGTTGGAATAAATGATAATTCAAATCAAAATGAGATCGTCCCTCTACTTGGTCGTTTCCTTGGACAATTTCCTTCTGATTTTCTTTGTCTACATCATTCTGATTTTTCTGGATCAGGTCAATCTGATTTTTCTGGTCTGTATCATTCTGATTTTTTTCGGCCCACTTATTGTCTGACAAAAATTGGCAGTGCACTGCTCACAATTCCAATTCACTTCCCATGAAGTACCTATGTGAAGGTGAAAAAACAGCAGTAGTAAAATAAACTTCATTTTTCATGTCTTGTAAGCTGCAAGCCAAAATCGCTAATGAACTTACATTCTAAAGATAAATGTAAAAGTCTCAAAATAGTCTTGTAATTGTTTTGTCTACCATTGACATCCTGTCTCCTGTTGAAGACATCAAATTGTTTTGCTAAAATCAGTCCACAGATGATATCATTATAAGTTTTGACCAATGTGTGAGAAAGAGATTAATATTACGTCTCATAGTTTTACATTACATGAGAGATGGGTCAGAATAACTTTATCAGCACCTCTTTTTTATTAAACTCTTATTATCAAGCTATTGTGTGACTAGCTCATCAAAATATTTTTTCGCTCGTGTCAGTGTCCATTATACTCATTCTATTACTAAAACTTGTTGAATGCTTTTATATTGTGTTTTACTACTTGTTGCATGTTATGTAGTAGTACAAAAAAAATTGAATGAAAATGAAATTTCATTTGATTAACTGAACAAATTAACTGATTATTTTATTGAACACAATTTAGTAATGAACACATGCTGGAATTATTAATTGAAAAAATTAGCAGCTATATCTAATAGGTTTTTTTACGCGGCGTCCAGAAGAAGTAAATCTATCCTCAGCTGAAAATAAAAAAGACTAAACTACCGTTAACATATCCAATTCATCTGGGGATAGCCTTAACAAATCGTTAGGTTGCTCACGATTTCCGTATGGCAAAGCTGCTGGTCGAGGTCGATTTTCCTCCTGCATTAGGAAATCTTCCATCTGAATTGGAGCCTCGTCGTCATCATCCACCGCAAACACATCATCATCCAAAATGTTACCATTCGCAACAAATTGTGCTGCCCATTGTTGCTGAACTTGATACCTTGCTCTGGCTCGGTAATTATTTCTGTAGTTCTGGTAAGCTTTCTCACTGTACTTAAAAAAGAAGCTTACACAGAAACTACAGAAGAAAATTGTCATCATTACCAGAGCAACGAATGAAAGATGACAAATAAATGCCAAAGACACCGTTTAACTAATCAGTCAAATCACTCTTTATTGCAACGCGTTTCGCATATTTAATTGCTTCATCAGGCAACAAAGAGATTAGTAATTTAATAAATTTTCATTTTAC
Source organism: Entomobrya multifasciata (assembly GCA_034693345.1). Lineage (NCBI taxonomy): Eukaryota > Metazoa > Arthropoda > Collembola > Entomobryomorpha > Entomobryidae > Entomobrya > Entomobrya multifasciata. The sequence continues at coordinate 21,558 of JAQFXM010001990.1, forward strand.
AATTAAAAAATTAAAAAATGAGTGGGAAGGTACCTTCTTGTAGGCTACATGTCAGTATATTGAATCACAGGACCGAACAGCATCAGGAACCACCAATAATCGGGTGCTGAAAAAAAGTGTTCATTTTTAATATGCATGCATATTTTGTTTTGTCTGATACTTGGTAATTACATAATATTTTACCTTCAGTATCAGACAGCACATCGAACGCAGAATGGTCTCCATGGACCTCTTCAGGTTCATCTGGACAGAGAGACTCAGCCTCAGGAGCACCTACTAGCCACTGCAAAACAAAAAAATGAATTTTATATACAAAAGTACAATATTTACAATACTGACATTTACACTATAAACACCTTAACTAAACTATATACAACTTAACCTAACTATATTTACAAAACGTACATATTTACAAAACTTACAAAGTAGACTTTTCCTTGCATTTCATGTTGCAAAATGCAACGACCATCATCATCCTCATCCACCACCACCCACATACACTCAGCATGGCTTAGGCAAGACACGCAGCTTTTCCAAATGTCACACTAAAAACAAAGAAAAAAAACTATATACATATTTACATTACGTACACACTTACAAACTACAATGATATTTACATATATACACTTTAACATTGCATGATATGATGTAACTTTAAAAAAATATAACTTACCATTGCAGATCCAGTTGCAGCAAGTCCAAGTTGGTCCAAGTTTTAGTGTAAACAGATCATAACAGTTTACTGTTTGATCTCAGATGAGAAGTTTTCAAGTGTGTTTTTACCACCCATATATCACACTTGATGCTTCTCACCATCATCACTAAAACAACACCTTTGTTGCCTATCAAGATAAAATACACAGGTTCAGTACACTCACAGTACTGACTCTGTGTATTTTATCTCATCATCATCATCACCTCCAAATTTCGCGTAAATGGAGGAATCGAAATTGCATGGCGTTTTACATTTGCTTTAAAGGCGCCTGCACAGCGAATTTTATTAAAAATTTTACGTACTTACTTTAACAACTTAAATGGAAAAATACGATACGCACCATTTTATAGATTTTCACCATACTATTTCGCAGATCACGACAATGATGGTAATTTAATGACAACAAGAGGAATATCAGCAAAATTTACACTTGAAACCAGCAAAAGAGCGAACTTTACCTTAACTTTTCACGAACACCTCGTTCTTTCTAAGCAATTGGAAAATGGCACCTTTGATGGTCACTAAGGTGAAGTTTCTCGCGGAAAAGGGGAATATCTTCCACTTGCTAGTCTTATTCTAGACCGATTTCATTTAATGACTTATCTCACAAAATTTTCGACAGAATCTATAATATTTTGTTTACGAGAACCACATCCAGTCTTAAGATGGGAAGCTTTAGTATTCCCTCTTTCACCAACTGTTTGGTTTTCTTTGTATGCTTCGCTTGGAATTTTTATGATAGTGTTTTCAATTATGGTAACATTTAATCTGAAATCCAAACCTACATTTAGCATTCCAGTTTTTCAAGAGGAAGGAATATTTCTCCCACTTGCTCTATTTTTAGAGCAAAACATTTGTGTACCAACTGACAACCCAGTCAGGATTTCTGCTCCATTATATTTCTTTCGTTGGTAGTTGCAATGTTCTATAAATCCAATTTGGTTGGGTACATAAAGTTTCCCGAGAAGCAATCCATTCCACGTACATTCAAGCAGCTACATGAACAAATGGATTTTAAGATAAATTTATTCTCGTTCTCTCCATTGGAAATGAGTATTTTAAGGGCGTTACCTTCCCCAGTTTTCAAAGGAATTATAAAACGAGTCAAAGCATCGGAAACATTAGAAGCTTGCGTTAAGTCAACAACAAAATATCGAACAGCATGTGTCATTTGGAAAAGCATTGGCACTACACAAATCATGAAGGAAAGTGTAACGTTCCCGGCATTGAATTCCCTATTTTTCACACAAGATGAAGCATTTACTTTGGGACTCACAACGGGACTACAAAAGAATTCTATTTATTTCGAATCTTTAAATCGATATTGGAGCGACTTATCAGGCAGGAATGTTTTCGAAGTGGATAAAGGATGAAATTAAATTTGAAAAAGACAGGGCAAGAGACGATTTCAAAAATAAACGTTCTGAAAAATTCAAGCCTGTCAAAAATGATTTTAGTGACCATCCAGAAAGCTCAACACATAGTCAAAAGCCTTTGCAGAGAAAGCACTTAAAGGCAGTTGCGTATGGCTTTGCAGTTGGCTGGTTTCTCAGCTTTGTGGTCCATGTTATTGAGGGAATCGTAAAAACTAATTCTGACTACTTAAACGTTGTGAAAATGGCAGTAACCGTGCAAGTAATTGAGGTGATTTAATGGTAGGACTAGAACTTGCAAATGGGTTACCAAATAAATTGTAAACTTTTAATAAAACCTTGATTATAATTAGTAAGAATTTTTCATCACATATAGAATTGGTTGGCTATTTACATGCTGAACTTTTCGAATTATGCCTTTAAAAATGAACGAACTAAAATAATCCGTACCAATTAATTTTAGTCACAAAATACTATTTTTTAAGATAGAAAATTGTAGTAGAATCAAGCTCATTGTATAATATATTCCAATAATGTTGAATATCTTTGTATGCACCTCTGCTTTGGACAAACCCTTTGTTTATTGTGGATATGAGCTGAATTTTTTCTATTTGTTACAAAAAATTTATTTTGCTTCCATCCCCGGTCAAGGCATTCTCATTTTACATAATTATAATCCAAAAATTAATTTCAAAAGAAAAAATAACGAATAAATGCGAATTTTTTCAAACTTGTGATTTACTAACTTTAATAATTTATTGTGAAAAACTTTTAAATCACCATAAAATGTATTATCTTAGCTTTCAGATGCACTAAATTTATAGTACTAACTCCTTTTTCCACTGACTGTGCATTTATTGAGGACAGTGAATTAATGATTTTAAAAATTTGTTTTCTTCCGAGCATGGTTTCTTCTATGTAAGGTTGAGAATTCAAATAGTTTAAGTGTGGAACAATACTCTGGAAAATTCTGATTTTAACTTGCGTCGAAACTTTAAAATCGCATCATACATATTTCGAAGAAATATTATTTTAAAAAGTGACAGTTCTCCTTGAAAACGTTTTAGCAGCAAATATATAACAGCGTACTTTTTACCCGTTTTCAAAATCTATGCTTTGTCTTTTAAGATCAGTTTTGTACTGCTAGATAGCGGCGAATTCAGGCTTTAATATACTTTAAAGTGCCAGTCATAAGTCCTTTAATTATAAAAATTCTTGAGTTTAAATTTAGCAACCAATATCTCGTGCCTGAAATTGAGTCCATGGTTAACCGTTCACCTAGGTCCAAATTGAATGCATTTATCAGTGTCATGAAATGTTATGATTATTGTTAAGATCGTTCTTGTCGTGTACAGAACTGCATCAGTTAGTGTACTATGTACGAGGGGTTATAAATTGCATTTTTTTTTGAAAATTATTGATTTTCTTAAACTGGTTACTGAGATACGTTCGTAAGCGAAGTTTGTTGATGATTTACCAAAATGCAAAACCAACGAGGTGAGGTATGTAACAAGAAAAGGTTCTCGTAATAAAATTATGTTTTTTCTAAAAGAAAAAACATGATTTTTTTTCTAAAAGAAAAAACATGATTTTTTTCTAAAAGAAAAAACATGATTTTTTTTCTAAAAGAAAAAACATGATTTTTTTTTCTTTTGACTAAAAGAAAAAATCCTTTCCACGGAATCTCGGTAGAAAAATTGCATTTCGAAACCATTCGCTTTGTTTATTGTACTTCCTTTAATCGGACGGCTAATGTAACAAGTTTACTGATACTACTAAACTGATAAGTTTCAAAACAACCAAAATATCAATTTTATAAGGACAAGAAACGCCCGAGACGATAACACAAGTCACTTCTATATCAGGTCAAAACATTTCGTTTCCCTTTATCTGTTTATGGAAAATACTGGGTGCGCCATGGTATAATCCGGAATTGTAAAATTGAATAGTTTTTTATTTTTCAAAAAATTAAAATTCTGATTTTTTGAATGAAGAAAAGACATGTTAGGGTTTATGAAAATGAAAAATCAATCATGAATGTCGTGCACTGCCCCGTTATTTTTGCATTGGCTTCGAAGCACCTGGCGTTCAAGTTCAAGTTCAAGCTGGCTGCCAGTCAAGTCATGATGCTGAACTCTTTGGGGCACCGAACAGAAGGTTTTCTCAGTTGAACAATTTATCGAAACTGAGTCAATTGTTCAAATACAGCGTAATTTTCGTAATCAATTTGGGGATGGTCGTTGGAGAGGAAATGCCCCTTCAAACGAGTCCATATAGGTGAAAAATTTATTCAAAATGGGTTAGTTAAACGGAAGCGGAAATCACATGAAAAGCCAGTGAGGAATCAAGAAAACATCTCACTGGTTCCAGCAAGACGGGACTACTGCGCATACTGCGAGAGTCAGCATGGCTTCGCTAAGGGAAATGTTCCCAGGTCGCCTTATTTCTCGATTTGGTGACATCGCGTGGCCTGCTCGCTCTCCGGACATGACAAGTCCAGATTTTTTCTTATGGGGTTACTTGAAAGATCGAGTGTTTGCACAGAGACCACAAACCGTTCCAGAGTTAAAGACTCGCATTCGTGAACAAATCCAAGGGATACCGCAGAACATGTTGGTGAAAGTGGCAGAAAGCTTCGTTAGTCGTCTTCAACAATGCATCGATGAAAACAGCGGGCACTTACGTGATGTTATCTTTACATCTTAATTTTACAAATGCCGAAACTGTCTTTTATTCAGTTATGTAGTCAGAATTTTAATTTTTTGGAAAAAAAAATTCAATTTAAAAATTCCGGATTATACCATGGCGCACCCAGTAATAACGTTTGCGTTGGACTCAATAACAAAATATTCTCATCAGCATCGAAATTTTGGCAATGTCAAATTCAGATAGATTTTCTCATGCCTGAAAACGTTTTCAAGTTTAAGTAAAGCACAGAAATTTTTGACAATTCGCACAAACGTTTTCGTAATATTGTGAGATATATGACAAAATTTAACATATCGGTTCAGTCTAAAAAGAGACAAAAAAATTCGACCCTTTTTCTTTAATATATTGGCTTTCAAAAATTGTTCTTAACTAAATACAGGAACCGTTAAAACAGCTACAGATGTACACCTTTATGCTCACACTTAATGCACAACGAAAAATAACAGACTTGGTGACAGTTTTTACTGTTATGTTTCAAACATGTATCTTGCCACGACTTGTTCCGCTCGCAATGCACAAATTCGCACAAAGTATCTGACTCGAGATATTATTTCAATTTAAAACTTTGTTTCTTGACAAAAGTCGAGAAAATGAACTCTTTACAAACAAATTTGAATCGTATACTTATGCTACGAATATGTAAGGTATGGATAGTTTGGTGTATTAAATAATTCGTATTTTAAGGGAGTCATTCATATGGTATTTGCATGAAGGAACCTTTTGGATGTTGAAGGATTAGTGAGAGCAAGTAATATAGATGCACGTGCATACTGCTTCACTCTAATTTTACTTCGGTGGACTGGCAGGGATATAGAACTGAAACTGCGATACTGGAAAATAATTTTAATTGGCTAATTGTGAAATATTTTATAAATGCACTGTTTCAGATTTTCTTATGAACTTAATTTACCAATATTCAATATTATGCTGAAAAAAAGTTTTCTTTGGAGTTTGCAATGTTGGGTAGATACACTTTACTTAAAATTATAAAAAATTTCAGCAAACTATCTGTCATCGAAAAAAAACTGACAGATCCACTTCTAACTTGATTTATTCGAGAGAGAAAAGCACGTCCAACACAGTCATAAGAAAAAAATTGTGTTTACTAAAAAAAATGACCTGTAAAATGCTTGAATATATGAAGAAAAATGATGATGATAATGAGTAGTTGAGGCTTGTAATGTTAAGCTTATGAGGCTTTTTTTAATGTGTGGACAACAAGAGTTTTAGGTACTTT
>JAQFXM010001991.1:0-27586 GCA_034693345.1 Entomobrya multifasciata
TCACAATCAGAACTTGGTTTCCAAAATCATAATCATAATGTTACTCACAATTTGCAGTATAAAGTGTCACAATTTTATTCATACTTTTATTTTGTAAAACTTTAACCCACAATGTTGTGACACTAAATCCACCTTAACCTTTGTCCTTTCATTGGAGAAATACAAAGGTATTGAAATACAGTACCATTATTGGGAGAAAATATTGTATACTGACTTGATTCAAATATGGTACTGTAATTATGTGCATTTTGTACCATAAGTATTTAGTTCCTTTGAACAATTTAATATTAATGGACGATTGAGAGTACACTGCCACAGTTTTGTTATTGCAGAATGAAATTATTGAAGTAATTTTGGGCGACGTCGCCCACACAAACAAAACGAGAACAAATTAAAGTTTTGTTGCTAACATTCATGTAAAATAGCATTGTGGTTTATTCAAACAATCAAATATAATTTTATTTGGAACAGGAGAAGTTGTTTTACAGGTGACCTTACTTTCTATTTCATATATGATTATTACAATACAAGGGATACATTCATCTATATAGCGCTAAATATACGCTGGTGCTCTTATATTATGAGCCAAATAATTATTTTCATTATGAGCACAGCAGTCAGCACCGAATTATTCAAGAAGTGGCTGCTGGCGGGTGCATCTTCGTTGTTGTTCTGCTGAAGTTTCTGTTGTTGTCAAGCAACATAATGGTATTTTACTAATGGGAAACCTGTCAGAAACATAACGTACAAACAATAATGTGGTTAATTTAGAAAAGAAGGTTGCCAATGTGCATACGGTGCACAGTAAAAGTAAGTGGGCTTTGATATATTAATTCTATTGTGTAATTTTGTAGCATTTTTCGGACACTCGCAAACCTCTTCTACTATATTTGACTGTATCCTCGATCCATTTTACCCATACCGTTGACTTGTATTACTTTTTTCAAGCTCATTGGCTCATAAAATCCCAATTTGACTACCGATTATAAGGTACACCCTAAAACTTTCAAAATTAGCATAGGTTCTTTATCAAGATTAAATGCACCATTATGTTTTCTTCTGAATAAAAGAATCCATGTAAGTTTTAAGCGTTTTATGGTAACTTGAACTCTATAATGTACCTTCTTTTTAGTCAGTCAGTGTAGCATCTTTTTTTTTGGAGAAGATTTGAAGTGAAGCAAAATAAATGGAAAATACTATTATCTGGTTGAGTGAATGACTTCACATTACCGAACGGAATGGGAGGACAGAGAGGAAAAAATGCATACAAACTGGAGCCAACACCAACACAACAACTGCTACTTATCCAGCAAAATGCTACCATGCCAGCTCGTGCTATTTCGCGTTGGTGGAGTTGAATTGAAAACTGTTTCTCCTCAAGCTACTCCTCTGATTGACCTAGTCACTAGTTTATAGGATTAATAATATTATTATGCATCAAGATGCCTCCTATTACTACTATCCAGCGTCTTGGTATATAAGTAAACAAACGAAGGAAACCCCACGGATCTTTCTCATCTTGTCTTGCTCTCCTCGTCAGCAGGAACATTGCCTTTTTCCATCCAGCATCAATATCAGTGTCTACCACGAAATGTATAACTATAACCAAAACCACATCGAATACAAATACGTATGTATAGGATCAACAGCAATAACAAGAAGGCCTAAACAGCAGGCAGCGTCGCTTTATCTATGTAAATAAGGGAATTTTCTATCTCCCTTTTTTCAACCAAGTCTGTATAATGCAAGGAGAGAAGAACATAAGGACAAGCCAATCCAAAAGGATGAGTACACAAAAAAAACTTTTTCTTGTAGACAAGCATGGTACACAACACTACGAAGTCTTTTTTTCTTGTTCACTGCAGCTATGTAGGCCAGGTTAAAAGGCAACCAGGCAGAGAAGTGGCAGTAGCATCACTACCACCAAGTTTTATACTCTGATCGATCAACATTTTCGTGAATTTTACATGCATGCTTTCTTGGTTTTTTGGTATATGGTTATGGTTATAAAAGAGAGAAAGTTTTAGAATGGGAAGAGAGAAAAGAATATAATTTTGCTTTGGCCTTGCCGTTCGGCCGAGATCTAGAAAATCGTGGTTGGCAAATGTGTTTGTGTGCATGTATGTCTGAGAGAAAAGAGAGAAAGTGGAGTTGTAGGAGAAGAGATACTTCCGCACTTTTGGCAAACTTCCAACGATTCTCTCAATGTTTCTTGCTCATTTACTTTCGTCTTTACCATTCACCATTTCCTTTTCTCTTTTTGCTCTGTTCTATATTCTCGAGAATTTTCTGCATCTGTTCTATGTACTCTCCAAAAAATATTCTTAAAGCATGTATTTTCTATTCTAGTGGAATGCCGTAGAGGTTGACAGCTTGGTTACATATATTACTTTTTATGTTAGAAACTGGAAAAAGACACAAAGCACTACTGCTTTGCCTCCCTAATACAATTTCTTCCATAAAACACACAACCTTACACACTGCGGAAAGTCCGTTCGAAATTCAAAATGGCACATAAATGCATTTTATGAAATGCTAAAACCGCAGTCCGTATTTATTTCTCTTAATCAAAACAAAGTGCTCGTTTTATTGTCATGACGCCCAGGCAGCGCTTTATGATATCACCTCTCACATTTTACAATTTTCCATTTAGCTTCTAGTCAAGTTACATATGAAATATACCAGCGGGATGCCGTCACAACCGGCATCAATGTCAAAGTGTGTAAAAAATAATACAATAAAGAGGCTTCATAACGTCTTGTTTTCTTGTTCACCTCACTTTACAAAACTAGCTCACTATAACGAAAAGATATGCATGTAGTTTTGCACGGGTGCACAGCATTTATGAAACTCTTTCATTCTCTCACAAAAATCGCAATCAACTTGTTTTCCTTTATTTCTAGAATGAAAGATGTACACACTTGCAATGTTTGCAAATGTTTGATTTTTACTGGTAAACGTAAAAATACAAGAATACGTATGTTTATGGTACGGTGGTACCACTAGGGATTTGTACTATTGTTGCTGAGGTAACTGTGGCAATGGTGGTGGATATAGAATAAAATGATGGTATGCAAACATTTTCATGTCATTGTGCCAAGAAAAATGGGATTTTCCTCCAATAAGGAGCAGCAACGGTTGTCGCACCATCTATTCTTTCTTTTTATAAAAAAATAATATAAGAGAAAAATATATTATCATCGTTGATGCTGGCGTTGTAGCAAAGAAATAAGAGGGTAATATGGGAATACGGATAGCGTGAGGAAAGTGGTATTTTCAGGGACAAGCGTTATTGTTATTGCTAAAAAGAAGAAAATAGAAAGGCAAAATGTACGATGTCAGGTTATGTAAAAAGCAAAGGTTTCTCACACAAGCTTGTTTACTTTACACTGGCAAAGAGGTCTACCTTGAAAGAGAAACTTTGTGCTTTTTACAGTACAAACTGTAATGTTTTCAAATTTATCATGTGCACTTGCTCCTTCTGCACAACATGTTTACAAAAAGTAAATTAAATGTTTTAAATCGTCACACAGTCAGATTGAGTAACATATTGAGAAAACTTAATGATTTCTTTAATATAAAGAACATGCTCGGTTATATTTAAGGAATTTGCGGTCATAGTTTTCTGTATTTAGGTACACGCAATCCAATTTAATTTATTGTGGATATGATTGGAAAAAGCTATAGTCGGTAAAAGCATTGGCACAACCTCTTGACCTACTAACCACGTCTTCAGTAAACATTGCCCTGGTCGGCTTGTTCAATTGTCATAGTCATGAACTTTTATTTATCTCATGCATCGCCGATACCTTTTGTATTTATTAATATATGTCTATGTGGATGGAATTATTGTTGATTGCTTAGGTATTGCTGTTGACTGTAGGGCACTTATTTTAATGACGCCCTGAATGCAGAGGCATATAAATGTACGGCAAATACTTTTCAAAAAGTAATCTTTGTTTCTAACTCAGAATCCCGACTCAATTCGATATCTTTTGTAATGAAAAACAATCGCATGAGAAACTTCTGATCTAAAATACTTTTAAACAACAGATTACATCGTCCGAATAAGCAAACAATAAGCCTCTTTTATTTGTACAAATCTGATGAGTGACCATCTTTGGAAAATTGTAAAACCTTAATTTTAACTTGACTACAAAAACTGACTCTTTGTATTTTTTCTCTCAAGCACTATCCAAATATTTTGATAAGGGGAAGAATTTTTAAATTCCCTGTTAGAAATTTCCGCCTCCTGAAACAGATTCAACATTTTCTGTAAACTTTGTACACAGTTCTACTTTTAAGAAAGTTTGTCTTCAGAACATTTTTTTAACAACTCAAGGACACAACTGTCATCATGCACAATACAACAAGAAAAGGGGGAATAGCTAGTGGCTCGAAAGAGAAATGAGAAAAGTCCAACAACTGAAAAGTTTTCTGGGCAAATTTTAGGTATATCGTGGCGTGACAATGTGGTGCTTTTGCTTTGATGAATGATGGTGATGAGTGTGTATCGAATTCAATTGTTTATGTCTTTACAGAGCACTCCTAGTTATTTCATACCTAAAAGCCAAAAAGTAGTTTTTTGTTGGGCTTAGAAAAAAAAGTCTGAAACATCCACCGCTTTTTTCTTCCCATGTTCTTCTTCAAGTTGTCTGAGTCAGTTTGACTATAAGTGAGATTAGACACTTCTGAGAGGCTTTTCTCATACGAACAAGAACTTTCAATTTCTCTTAACAGGAAAAAGTCTCCACTAGAAGTAGATAAGGTATTTTACACACACATACGTAACATCAGGAGTCACGTATTGTTAAAGTTAGAAGAAAAATAGCCAAAAAGTTTGGAATGTTGTTGTTGTTGGTTGTAACTGTAACGGTGATACGATTTAAAAGGATGTAGGATTTTTTGTAGTTGAACAGCTTTGGTTTTTATTGTGTGGCGATATTATAGTGTAGCATTACATGGAGTATTACATATAACAAAAAGCCATTGTAAACTGTACAAGATAGATACTCGAAGATGGATTCGATAAATTTAAGAAAGAAGGAGTCACATTCAAAATTTCTTGTACCATTTGCAATACCCTTAAATACTGTATTTCATCTTCATTTTATGGTAAAATAACATTTTAAATTTAAAATGCCTGAGATTCATAAGAACATATTTCAACAAAGAGAACTTCAAAATTCCTCAAAGCTGTTGAGTTTCTGGCAACGGATGGACGGGTACAGTACTAAATACACAAAAAACAGATAATTTTTTCGAACACCTAATAAAAGTAGACGAGGGAGACGGAAAAAGTGGGATAGTGAAATGTTCTACTTATAAATAAACCATTGTTGTTCTACCAGAAAAATAGTCTAAGCTGGCAAAGGACGAGAATAAATGGGAGCAAAAAGTTGAGATAAGTGCAAAACTTGGTTTGGGTAAGTAGCCTCATCATCCTCAGCACAACGGTAGGTTCTTTTATTAGTAGATGGATGGAATGTGTAGGTGGTTGGCAGAAAGGAAGTGGAAGTTTAGCGGACATGTAAAACTATTTTTGTAACTTGAAGAAACAGAGAAAAAAGAAGCAATTTCAAAAGTAGAACTAAAACTACCAGAACAAACGTTTGAAATACCTTTTTGGTACGCAAGTAAAAAGCATACAGTAAGTAAGCAGAGAGCAAGAGATCTCTGCAGGGAAAATCTAAAAAGTGTCAAAAGAGTTTCAAGGAAAAAGCGAAAGCAGAAATAATGGAGGATTCATGCATTTATTTATGTAAATGATACATAAAAAAGCTTTAGGAATACTATAGATAAAATTCTTCCAATATGCAATAGATAGACTATAAAAATACATATATATTTCAATGCCTGTGTTTTAAATTGCATTTATACGGTTTGTAACATTTTCTCTGATCGTCATCATGACAAGGACGATAAAGCACAATTGTTCATGTGTCTAGGGCTGGGCTATAGTCTAAAATATTCTGAAAAGCTATTTTTTATTCGTAGTAACTACAGCAGCAACAATCTTTATTTTACATTCATTTAAATGATGATATGTATGGTCGACTGCGCATTACGGGAAACAGATACGACGAACGAACTGAAAAGTAATGATGTCCTTTCACGAGGAAAGTCTTCTACAAACAATACAATAGAAAAATCAACATTTTATAAATAAACAGTTGCCCAAGCTGGCTGCTGCTGATTTCAAGTTAAACTTTTTGTGAAAAATATTTATGCAGGGAGGATTCACTGGCGTGAATACTTATTGCGATGGCGATGCTTTCTTCTGGACGAAATGTAGGGAAAATAATAATATGTTCAGATGTAAAATCGGCGTTTGTCTCTGCAGCCCAGAGATATTCATGAAAATTCGGAGAGAAGGAGAATTGGCAGAAAATCTAACGATACCCGCTCTCTATTATTCCACTCATCGTTCTCAAATCGTTTACATATAAATAGTCAGATAAACTACGCCTTTTCTCTCTATTTTTCCTTTTGTTTGAATACAACAAGGAATTCTAGTAAATTGCGCTTTGGATAAGGCATTGAAGTAGGAAAACGATGAAATGAAGAAGAAAGGGGATATGGAATCGCTCGCTACTTGCTTGAAATAAAACTTGTCGACTGTAGGCAAGTAAATGGAAGGGAAGACGTTTAACCATTTTTAAGGACTAGTGGGACGAGGGTTATGTACTAGTAGTTGTCTGTAGTATTTCCAGTGACTATGTTGGTAGAAAAGTTGATTATGATGGTTGGTTATGTTTCAAAGATTCCACTGGAAGTCGACAGCTTAATATAAAAATCTGAACTTATCTGCTGCATCCAAAAAAAATACAACGTACAATCTCGTAAATAGTATGACAAGTGTACCGAGATTTATACATATGTTCAAGCTGAAGTAGGGTAATAATCAAAAAAGAGAAAAAAGTTAAGGTATAAACAAGTTTTGTAACCTTTTATTTTCGTAAAATACCTATCTGTGGACAAAGACGTATGTAATTTTTCTTAGTATTACACTTAATTTTTTTGTTTGGTGACCTGGTTTTTTATTTTGTTATCTGTTCCTAATATAAAGAAAGGAGAAAGTTTTGTGATTTTTTTTGTTGATTTATGATGAAGCACATTAGTAAGACAGCTAGAGAATGGTTGCATTTATTTACAACAGTACGGTGAAAGGTGAAGAAAGATTTCATTTTATTTAGTCAAAGCCAATGCAACTACTACTCGCCTTTGTAAAGATTTGTTCTTTGTGTATCTTTGTACACAAGAAAGAGAAGATGTATTCCTTTCACGTTGAATTTGTCCTTGTCCCTGTTTTACAAAAAGCATGGAAAATGTATGAAACACAAGTGCACAAGCAGAATGTGTATTTACGTGGCAGTTTACTTTAAATTAAGTAATGTTTCATCCTAAAAAACTACCATGCAACATTTTTTTTCAGACGTTATCAATGGCTTAAATATGAACTTTGCAGTAGTAGCACGTACGACCATATACAGTTGAGGAAGATTCTTCGTTGTTTGAGTTAGAAAGGAGTTGGATTCTTTTTAATTTCTAAGAGATGATGCTAAAAAGAAAGATAAATAGTAATTAAGTTTATGTTTTTTGCAATTCATTTTTCGAAATTTGTGACTACAGAATTCTTGACAATTCTTGCGAACTAACAACTCTTGCATACGACATCATTTAATATGCAATAGCTTTCATAAAGTGTGAACCCTGCAATTACTACAGCAATCTAAAAGCGAAAAAAGTAGCTCATGAACAAGTGTAATCATGTCGAAGCTATTCATTGCAAAACATGTCACGACAAGTTGATTTTGATTTGAACAAAAATTGAGATCCTGTTTTAAATTCCCGTATTATCATCTGAACACGCTTGAAATTAGTTGCAATTTTGATTTTTTATTCAAACAGCAATACCTAAGATCAATGACATAAATTATAAAGCCAGGTCCTCATAAAAAGTTTTATGATCCATACAGTTAAATAGAAAAACGTAAATACTCCACCACGACTTAACATGACAAGGTTTCGAGTCCCTTTTTACAATCCAATAAAAAGGCCCTGGTTAACCTTATCATAATGGGGTCGCTTACAACAGGAAACATTTTTCCACTATAATAACACCATCATCACCTCTATCACTGCACAGTAGTATCGGTGGAAACACAACCGTTATGTTATAGTGGGGTTACCTACCTAACCACCACAACCATTCCACCTCGAGCATTCCAATAATATCATATCATCTTGTCATGTCATATCGGTTTATACTTTTACGATCATGTTTCCTCTCTCGACAAATTTTTATGGAGTCAATAAAAGTTACTCTGCGCCTCTCTCGATGAAATCTAATATTTGCGCACTGGCATCCATTAACATTCAGTTTAGGTTCACCAACCATCACCAGCCTCGTCAAACAGCCAGTCATAAACTCAATACTTTTAACTTCCTTTTTTGCATTACGTAAGGTTATGCTCACAACAGCACATATTCATGCATACACTGACATTCGAAACAGTACAAAAGTGCAACTTACAAAGACATACATTACATTACCCAAAACAAAACCACACTACATCGCCACCAACAACTATGACACTTATGCTGTTAAAAACGTCACAATTTTTGCTAGATATCGATGTAACGTTGCGAAAATATGTTTACCATTTCAACTGTCGCATTATTTCATGATTTTGCTTCAATGTTACATGCTTTTTAGAATTGAAAATTTCGAATCATGGAAAAAAGACAAAAAAATCTCTTTGTTGTGCTGTTTATCACAAAAATTATTTGTAGGATGTAGCCTTGAGTTGATACATGAACAACAGCACACGTCACATTGGCAGTACTCTCTTTCTTTTTGAATGGCATTTGTTCCATTTTTCCTTCCCAAGCGTATACGGCACTCTATTTTTCTACTGAACAGCCAAGACAAAAAAAACTGTTTCTTAAAAAACTTCACTACTTTTTGCTAGATCCATCTTCAACTTTTGCGTCGTAGTTTAAATTGTTCCTGTATATAAGGCATGTAATATATATCCGGTTCTTTTAAGTGGTCAAGCTTTCTTTCTTGGTTGCATTTTGTGAAATACCCTTGTGTACCAAGGCATTAGTTTAATGTATGGAAGGACTTAACAAATTGAAAAATTCCATTTTCTGAAAGGCAACTTTTAAACCTTGTATGTATATCAGCAATAACGATGGGGTAATAGGATTAATGTGTTTTTCTTTGTTTCTTACTTGATTCAGTGAAAAAAATTGTCTTCTAAAAATGTACAAATTTTCGTTTTACGAAAAGATTGATTGCCCGTGAAAGAAGACCCATCGCTGAAGTTTCGACGTGGCGATGCATGTGAACTGTCTTTCTGATTTTTAAAATGGGACAATTAATCATTATCTAGAGAACCGACTGGGGAGTATCTGTACGTGTACATTATTGAAAACTTCACAGGATTCATGTATCAGAATCTTATCCCTAGGATCAGGATGATAGATAAAATCTAAATGTTAGAAGCATATTTTTATATTCCATGTTTGCTACTGATTTTATAGCTTTAAAATAGTTGTGCTGCTAAATGGGATGTGAAAAAATGTAAGGAACAAAACTTTTTTCGACTAATATTGACAAGTTAAATTCTCACTTTTAAAATGAAAGCGTAGTTATTTTAAGTTGAATGATGAATACGAGCTAGGATAGCGAATGTGTTGTACAATTTTTAGGTAAAAAGATTTTCGCCGATAAAATTTGAATGGCTTCCAAAGTTTTTAGAAACTGTCGTTTGTTTTATCTTACTTTCGTAATAATGTTCTTTAGAAGTCCATGTGCCCTAAATATGCATTTATCTCCAAGCCATTTGATGTGTGCAATTTTTATGAACTATAGTAGTTTGCTCCTGTACGCAATGCAGAACCATTTAGTTGCAATTTATTTCTGTAAATCTTCCAAGGGTTTTACCTGCAATTTTTCACATGCTCGTAAAAAAGTACTTGGAGTACAATTTTGAATTCAATTCGATAATAGAAAAACTATTTTTAAAGCATTCTTTCTGAGCACAGACAAGTCCCTGTCTGGTAAATGCAGTTTATGGGTTTAATTTCTGGTTTGAAAATTTAATGGTTTGAGAATATGCAAATAGTTTCAGGCGAGTCCTTTGTCATCATTCAGATCTATTGATTTGTCAGTTTACTGTAAATATTTAGTCTACTTTCGCCCAGGTCAATTATGTCATGCATACAACCTACAACAACCATCTGAATCATATTTGTGTGCTGGATCATGTTTGTGTTATGCCATGACGCAAAACAGTGAATGTAATTGAGATACGAATTTACATGAATGTTGTTGACTCACAGAAATTGTTTTTACTTTTTGTCGGCATATATTAATTATAATTGAATGTTATCATGTACACAATAAATGCATCAACGAAAATACAAGCATACATTCATTGCATTATTACCTATCTAGCATAATCATCACTTGTCCGTTCATAATAAAAACACGATAAGAAATCTAATCGGCGGTAATTGTCGCTTCCAGCATCACAACCCATTACTTTTTCAAAAACACAAAAATTCTCAATTTTATTGCTTAACCATCAGTAAAATTACCGAATGTGCAGTAATGTCAGAGTTGTTGTGCAGTTAGGAATGATGAGAGTAAGCTCCATCACCACCACAGTCATCATGTCTACTTGACCATGTTATGCCATCATTATAGTTTTTTATTGGCAGTTGGTTTCGATCAAGACGATCACCCTTGGACAGGGACGATTTGAAGTGTAATATCAGTAGATATTGCATTGATGTCAGGCTTTATGATGATTATTGATCACACTTGTTTTATTTGTGCATCGTAAATAGTTCAAATTACTGGACCACAGCATCTACCAAATTTCAAATACCATACAAACCAATAAAAGCAATATAAATTTCATGGAGAACAATACGAATGCAATAACTACTTGTTCTGAACATTGGTTTTGAAGCCACACTTAGAAGGGATTTAATGATGGCTCGGTTAAACATTTGGTTGAGATGCCTATCATGGCAATAAAAGCCACAAATAAATTTTATTGCTGATTTATTTATGACTGCATGTTATGCTATACATGTACTGCACCAGTATCATGACTATAACTAAAGAATAATAGAATGAAATAATAAAAATGAAAGCAGAAAACCAGAGAAATCGAGAAAATTAGACAGAGACGTGAAAAAACTAGCTTCGTCTCTCCTGTGCTTAAAAATCTATTTAACGGCAGCATAGATAAAATAGTCTATTATGGAATCTCTGTGTTGCGTAAAGTCCCGATTTATTACCCGGTCAGATGAGACCATTGTCTTGACTTCATTCCGTCCATCCAAGTAAAATGGAATGGCATAAAAATCCCTTTCAATTATGATGATTTTGACTTGGCCTCTGCAAAGGACTTCTAGTTTTCTCTTTGTGGCTGGTATCCATTGCCATAACTTCCATTTTTATAACAACAGGCCTTCAAAACTTCCATTAATATTCATTTCATTATTGGAAAACCACTTTTCTCACATCTTCGGCTTCCATCCTATCTTTTATACAGTTTTGCCTTGCCTGAAAACCTCTGAACCTTGCTTTCAAGAATAAATAAAGAAAATCGATTCTCTCTTTAATATTTTTGACTGGCATGGATAGATACGTAACGTATTTATGAGTGTAGTGTCGCCCGCCACCGCAGTAACTATTACCATATTTATATAGTTCTTTACCACTATCATCACCAGTCAGATCTCGATTGCTTTTACTTTATTGGTTCCGATTGAGATGATAATGTATGTTACTTGAAATATGAACAGACTTCTGCTCGTTCTGATTCTTCCCTGTCTCTACTCCATTTTGCCATAGAAGAAAAAGATAATTTAGATAAGAGGTTCTCTTCAGGTTCCCAAGTCGGGAGAAATGCACACATCAATTTCAATATTTATTACCTTCCACCCCTAACATATCATGTGCTTACAAAACATACATCTTATGCATATGTATGAATGTATGTATGCATTGCATTTTTGAAGGATGGTTCAGTTTAGCCGTATGTTTTCTTGAATATTTGCAAATCTTCTAAACTACCTGTCCAAAATGATATATTACACAATTGTTTTTTATGATTATGCATGATGTCTATAAGGCAAGTATATAACTTTCTTCGAAAAACGTCTAAAACCACGGTGACGTCAAATGAAAATTATTGTAAAGCCTGAAAAAGTGAGCCTATTGTAAATTTTATTATGCACGGTCTGACGATTAGACTACCACCATAATAACCAAACCACTACATGTATGCGTAATGTAGCTATTGTTACCCTACTTGGGAATCCTAACAAATAGGATTACTACTTTAAGTTTTGAATTTTTATTTTTGTTTCTACAGGCAACTTCCTAGAAATATTTAGTAACGCTGTTGTCTGGGTAAAGTGGTAACTAATGAGGATAGTATGTTGAATAAGATGGTGTGTAGTATTTGCTGGCGTATTGTCTAACTAAACAAACAAATGGAGAATAAGAAGAGGTTGTGAAAAATTGTAGAAGAAGTAAACATTGTTTGCCGTTATTGTGTGTAAAGAATTAATTTTCATTAACAACCAACAACAACACACAGCAGAACAATTTCTTAGTAAAAACTTGTGTATAAATTTACCACGCTTCTTTTACTCTTCGTCTTCTCTTAAAACTTGTATAGTTGTTTGAAGTATTCACTAAAAACTTTTTTTGCTGAATAATCCTTGAGGGAAAACTTTTTAAATCTTCTTTTGTTTACCCAAAGTATTTGGATGGTTTAAGACGAACAGCAAATTAAGACAAGACGGGAAGGAGCGGATACGGATGATAAAGTGTTGTTGTGTGTACACAAGTATACATAAATAAGTGCTAACTGGCAAAGTATTATAAGTAATGGGAAAACTCACAACAATCAACAATTAAATCGACCACTGAGACGAGGTCAATGAAAATGAGTTTACGTAAAAAAGCAATAAAGGAAGTCTGTCGCCGGCCTAGGATTGAATACACATACATATTATGTTATATTACCACCTATCTTTTGGATAAGGAGGAACACGCAAACGCAAACACTTATTGTAGAGTTATTTGACTTTCTTTTGTACTTATTTAAACATCCAAAATAATTTGGTTTTCATGTAAGCCATTCGTCAAAATAATGAAAAAACGTTGTTTGGTGTGTTAAATCCAATCACTCCGTTTCTTTTATTTCTCATTTTTACGTAAATATTGACAAAAGACCTTGTGCTCTCTACTCAATTCATTCGTTCCAAGAACCGCATTGCAATAGCAACACAAAGCAAATTAATCTCAAGCAAATTGTTTGCCCATCACAAATGAGAAAGAGGGTATTGATATAATTCAATTGATATGAGTATAATAGTCAGTCAGTTAGTATACAAATTGAGGGTACTTTTAAGTACTTTTATTGCCTAATACAACTTTTACTCATTCCGATAATATAAAAGAGTAAAATAATAGAAAATTCTCAAGATTCATAAGAATATATGGATAACCAAAGTACGTTGGGAAAAGAAAACCTCATGATAGTAAGGAAAATTAATCTATTCAATTATCAAGTTGTAAAGAGACGAGAACAGTTTGAAGTGAACCATGGTACAATAAAAGTACTCACACAAGAGGCGTTACATGAATGTATACACAACTGAATTAAATAGTTAGGGTTCTAAAGATTGCAGAAAGTAACACTATATGTGAAATATGTTTGCAATTTATGCAAGAAAAACATCAGTTTGAAAATGAAATATAATAATTCGGTAACGACATACGTCGTTGTAATATAATTCATACAAATGGCTTCTGCACAAGGGCAGTCAAACACAAATGTAAAACCTCGGTTTAAAAAGAAAAGAAAAACAGCACTAGACGAACAACAAAGAACTGTGAGACGGTTTACATCATCTAGTCAGCTTTTGATAGTCTTGTCATTTTTTTCTTGCTTTCTCTTTGTTAATAGATGAAATGGAAAGAATTCTCTATCGTCTGGCGGAATTGAAAATAAAATAGCGAGTGTGATTGTTGGGGGAACAGTCTCTTTTGTGCGTCTATAGCATGTCATGTAGTTGTTTGCAAATTCTTTGTATTACAACAACTTGTAGTACTGTACTCTGTACTCCACAACAGCACAGCTGCTGAGACTTCGCTTTTTGAAGGGTATGGTAGGGAGTTTGCTCTTTTTTGACAAAATTGGAGTTTTCTTGACAGAGAAAAAGCTCAGAGAAGAAAAGCAAAGAGTCTGTGTTAGAATTTCTTCTGGAGAATAGGAGAAAGAGAGAGCGAGAAATGAAAAAAATAGGAGGAAAATAGTATGAAATGAAGAATAAGAATATTATGACGAGAAAAAGAAAACGGTAATGGCAGAGGAGGCGGTGGTGGTGGTTGAAGAGTAAGAAGAAGAAGATTGTAAGTCTGTTAGAAAGGCTTTAAGAGCACTATAGTAATATGAGTTTTTGAATAAAATATATTGGTTAGATCATACACATTGCTATAAATTATAAATGTTTACATTCATACATTTACATCGTTCTTGTGTAGTTTCAAGGCAATATTAGGATATTGTATATATGAAATGGTGACGGAACAGCAGTATTCTTTGGTTGATTCAGAACAAATTTGTGTTTACTCACGGCAATGAAATCCTAGTCTGGTGGGATTTCTCTTTGACTTTTTGAGCGGTAAGAAAATGCAAATCCAAGAAACATTTGTAAAAACTGTTAGGGACCAGAAAAGAGAGAGAAAAGAAAGGATAGATTTACACACAAACACAAAAGTCGTAACGAAAAGAGTAGAGAAGTGACTGTGGAAGTGTATTTGTGTGACTATGTTTGCCATGTGCCCCCAGCAAGAGTTGTCTTTTTGTCCTTTCTCTTTTCTTTAACTCCACATCTTCGTCTTGATCTTCCATTTCTCTATTTCTTTCCAATTTTTTTCGAGCAACGATGTCAAAAAGTGTGTTTGTATGTGTGGAGGATTGTGTGATTGCATTTTGTAGTCATCCTCGTTCGCTTATTCTATTTGAATTTTTATTTCCTGTCTGTTTTCAGGAAGAGTGAAAGAGATAGAGAAAGAAATAGAAATTTCATTGGTTCAACAAGCAGAAAAAAATAAGCTTGTATTGAGGAATTGATGGTGGTTCTTTTACAAAGAAAGTAAACATGACTTTACATCCTTTTCAATAAAATACATTACATTGCAAATATTTTCACACAAGAGGATGTTCAAGTATGGAAAAAAGGATACTTTTTTTGTCGCCATACCATTTTAACCACAAAACTGTTATCATCATGAAACAACGTTTATATGCAAGAGTGACGTGGTGGTGTGGATAGAAAAGAGAAGTAAAAAAACTGCGAGATTACATGTTTTTGTTTCATTCTCCGTTTCTCCGGTTTTTTGTTTCCATTCATTCGTGCAACTTCTTTTCAGCATCAAATAAATGAGTTCTTTGATCAGTTTCCTGTGTTCTCAAATAAATGTGTTTCCCTTTTTATTTTCAGCTTGGTAACTTAAGAAGAAAGGGGAAATGTTTTTTTTGCTAACTTAAAGAATAAAGAGAGATGACAAAATGGAAAGACTAATAAGTTTGCAAACATTCCTTGAAATACAATCAAATAGATGAAATTTATTTGCCTGTTTTGTTCTTTTCATCTGTTCCAAGAAAAAGAACATGTATTTGATGGGTATATCCGAGTAGTATAAAGATTTAGACTTTCAAGGGATTGTTCCGGAAATTGGAAAATTCTTCGGTGAATTACCTATTTATTTTTTATAGGATATTATTTAAAATTTAGAGACATTTTTCATTACAAAGCAGTAGTTGATGTAGCTAAATTCTCGGAAAAAAAGATTAGGGCTTATTTTTTGAAGGAAAGGGTGATTTGAGTTTTTTCAAGTGTAAACATAAATATAGTTTCTTTGTGTGTGCGCTTTATCTCAATTGGAAACATTGAAGTCGTTTCATGTGTCATGATGATATAATATTCAATGAAATCAAAACAAGGCAACACTATTCATTCTTATCGATAATCCTAACATGATAACATGACAGTATGATCTCATATTTTATTTCTTCCGTGCTTTATCAAGTCCAAACAAACAATTTTAATTGACTATGGGACAAACATTTCAATGGAATTATTTAATTTCACTGAAAATCAATAACAACCTGAATTCTTGCCATGAAATTAAACTTAGGTAGTTTATTGTATATTTAATCATCAAAACGCTTCGTATATTCAATAAAAATTTACAATCAATAATTAAACTGAGAAATTCTGTGGAAAATGTTGAGAGATGTAATTTTTGACCTTCATCAATGTTTGATTTCAATTTACAAAAATTGTTAGTGGGGTTGCATAGTCACTGTGTGCAAAATTGGCCGTAGTTCCCCATGAGTTGCTATGGTTGCACAAGGACTTCCATTTCTAGCGGGTTTCCCCACAAACGTACAAGCGTGGCAGACATGACAGCAGCAACACCCAAAAAGCGACAATACAACGTTTATCAGAAATGAAGAATTGCATCCTTCTTTAAACCAGACGAGACCACAGGGACAGCAAACTGACATAGCTGTCTCCCAGTTGTTCAAATCACTCATCTCTTGCGAGGAGGCCATGGTTGTATGTTGTATTAACAGGATGCTCCTTTCTGATTTAAAAAAAATGAAATTGATTATTTCTAACACAAATTATAAAAATGCAAACATTTTTATTATAAATTCCGAACCTGGATTTGTATATGAAGTTGTTCACGAACGGCTATCACGACGTGAATGATTCACCCAGCCAGATTAAAGGTTTTTAACTAATGAAATCAATTGTGCATTTTTTCGTCCACGATGGATTCATTTTTTTGATTTTCCTTCCAAACCGGAAAGACTCGACAAACTGACCATAAAACTAATGAGCGCGTGCAATTAAATTATTTCTACAAATTTAAAGACGCATGGAAAATCTTAAGTACATACATGCATCTGTTGTAGATATTGTAGCTGCTAGAGTCATGGCTATCTAATAACCTTATCTGGATCCATTTTCCTTTAAAGTGGATGTGGTCTCACATCACATCAGCGCCATGATTGTGATTTTGTCACTGTGGTTGCATCGTCGCATAATACATTCATGTACGAATTCTGGCCTGTAAGTCAAATGCGAGTTAATTCACAAAGATTTGTTAATGTGGTATTTATCATAAATGTGGGTCTTATGGGTGAGAAGAGAATACTATCACTTTCTTTGGAACTCACATGAAAGCCGATGAAGTCGCCACAAAATAGAACCTGGTTATACCGACACTGATTAATGGACTTCATCAAGGGGATATTGTGGTTAGAGTTAAAATGAAACTGGTCACAAAAGTTTGATAGTGTAATGTATTTTAATATCCAATAGTCAGTGACTAGCTGCACATGTTAAGTAGCATATAAAATCATGATATATTTTGAAATGCTATGCGAACATAAGTACATAATATTAAATAAGATTAGTAAATGTATTGAATTTACTTTGTATAATACACAAAGATCTCATTATTCAGTGCAATGTTGCATAAATAAATTTAATAAAATGCAGTACATAACAAAAAAGTGAGTTATATTCAGAATAGTTTGCGTCACATTAATAACAGCCACAATATGACTTATAAGTATATCACATGAAAACTAACTCCACGCACCGCACAATATTAATTATGCATTATGTACAAATTGATTAATGCATGATATCAACGCTGACTAATTACATGTTAAGCGTGTTAACCGAATAATATTTAAGATTTTGAAGTTCATGGTATTATGATAAATATGTGTAGTAATGATAATGTGACATCCTGTTGGATCGATTCGAAGTTGTGTTGAAAGTTGAATTGAATATGTGGTGTGAATTGTGATGATGATGCAAAGCAAGGGTTAACTTCAATGAGGTTGTGAAGTAACAGGCCGTCTTTCCCCATGAACCGCAATCACAGCACATGGGCTCTCGGGACCCGCTGGTTTTCCTACGAATGAGCAGGCATGACAAACGTTGACACAACATATGCCCAGCAATGCTCCCAGTACAACATTGACACAGCACGATGAGCCACATCCTTCCTTGAACCAGACAAATCCACAGGGAAAGCAGCAAGCCATCAATTTCTCCCATGAATCCAAAACTTCTCTTTCCTCACCAGATGCCATCTTGCTTACTTGATGATTTACGATTTCTTGACGTGACACGCACAGACAAACCAATAGACACACACCGCACAAGCTTAGTAGTAGACGAGAATGTAACAACTTGTTTTCTCCCACAAAACCGAAGGCCAGAGGATCCGAAATGAACCTGGAAATAATGATAGTTCACATAAAATTATCTGGTAAAAAATATCTTTCCACGAATCTGCCAAAAGCAGACACCTTTCCCATACAGCATGGCTGAAATATGGAAACAAAAAATGGAAAGTTTTGGGTACCTTTTCTAAGAAGCGCTAGTTTATTTTTTGATGGTATCAACCAACAAAGCTGCCAAACTCAGACTGACAATTTGTTTTCAATATCTTTTTATCTTCACCTACTTCGTTCTCTCTTTCATACACTTTCTCTTAGAAAGAAAGTGTGTTTCATACAATTTTATTCGATATGCTATGTATTTACTTTGTACAATGTTCTCACTCTTTTCATTGATTTTTTTACTACACAACACGATAACTACCGAGAAACTATTTGTCCAAAGGTGTTCAAATTACAACAAATAAGTTGACCGTCTTGTAAATTTATTTTTCTAGTATCAACCAAACAGCTCGGACTGTTAGTGAAGAATGGAGATGAGTGGCAACGGTAGCGTTGTTGAAATATTATACTTTAATGTACTTATTTGTACTTTTCTTTAGCACTCTACAAAATAGTGTGATGTGGACATGAAATTATCGAATTCTACTTGTCTGATTTCACGCGGCTTAGCTATGTAGTTTATAGTATTAAATATTACTCTACTGTTTTATCAGATATTTTTTTCGGGGAAGAACATACATACATACATATTCCAATAAGAATTCCAATATTTAGAAAAATTACATCATCACATACTAAAATGTATTTCTCATCATGAAAGGACTTACACGCATGCATAACTACTCTGCCATTTCGTGTTGGAAGTCCGAACTCATAATTTGCATGTGCATGTGTAAATGAATACAAAGCTTCCGTCTGGTCGGGGTATCTCTGCCTGGACAAATTATTGTTCTGCTCAATGTGCGTGCGTGAGCAAAAATACATATATATATATACGTACTTTCACGTACCCAAATCTTTTTTGGCGATAAGATAAGAGCTTAACTACAAACTACATTGTCTAAAACTGTTTACTGTTCAAACACATTTCCGACAGTCATTAATGTTCGTCATACAAAACATAAAATGCCTAACTGTAAGCACAATACATAGTATTCAATCAACCACCGTAGGTATGAATGCGAGGCATATGCATGTCTTCCAGAACACCTCGTTTCTTTCAAATGACAGATTGTCGTGCAATACAGATTCTCGGGTTGGTTTGAATATATGACACAAAATACAATAATAAGTTTATTTATCCTTGGAGGGAGGTGATATGGTGGTTAGACATGATTATGATCCATGTTTTTCGTTTTAACTGTATCGCATGAAAAGAGATCCGACAATGTATGATGGTATGTAGCCATAAAAATGGTTATAGGAGGCAACTGAAATTAGTAGTTGGTTGTTCTGTCTGGCAAAATGTATAATTAACCCTTCTATAAAAATAGTAGATTTATATTTTATGTATTTAGTACCATTTAGGTAGCCTTTTTTGTATTTTCAAACAATTCAGTGCACGCGCGACACATTTCAAGAACACCTATTTGACACGTGTATTTAGGCGATGTTGACGAACAGCTAAGTATTTTTCTCATGCCAAAACAAAACAGGTTGGTCGCATTTCATCCTTGATAGTATCTTATATCAAGAATATAGGGTATCAATTGAAAATGGTTGAAAGCCTTTTAAGTATCCATAATCACTTGGTTAGGAGCATGCCGTAGGGAAGTTTGTAGTTCAATCGAGTTTTTGCATGAAGTATCCCGAATGGATATTGGATATTTTACAATCTTACTACAAGGTTTTCTTTCAAGTGAAATATTTGAAGGATGCCCGGAGTACACAAATAAAAAAATATGTTCGTTGAGTTGTTAAGTGTTTGCGGTTTGTCATTTGATGTTTGATTATAAATGGAGAGTTCTTCACAGTTCACAAAAGGAAACCAGAATAGGGAAAGCATACAGGAAATAGAACCGAGGTACATTCACGTGTTTATAAGGGACATAAATATGCTATCATTATACAAAATGTAGAAAGTATAAAATTACCTACATTGTATGGCGATAAAAGACTAAAAGATGTTTTAGCGGCCTATTATTTACGTTTCCTCCCTGTTATAATTCCCTAAATATGCTCGTACTTAATATGTACTTTAGACAGTAAATCGTCGAGAATATTTGATTGTAGATGGATAACAGATTTAAAGTCTCGTATAAAAGACGGGAGTCGAAAATTTGCATGCCAGAAACCAATGACATAATAAATTCACGTTTATGTTGTTATTTTTTACTCTGGTTCTTAAGGTGATATTTGCAAATGTATACCAATTTGCAACGATGATGGCTATAATTTTTTAAGTATTAATGCGTTTATCAGTCAATATTTGTGGATAGCAAATGAGTCCATAATAATAAGAGATTTTTAATATCTCTTGTCATCTGAAATGCATCATTAAAGCTGCTAATGGGGCCTTACGTTTAGGTTCTTGTAAAGCTGTGAAATTTATGGACACACAGGTTGCATCGAACCATAAAAGCAAAACAATAGCAGGCCAAATTGTGTTTTTGTGTTTACAACAACTCTAGTAGCTCTTCATTTATTGTCATTTTAAGGTTATAAAATGAAAATGCCGACGTTTCGGATATTTACTTTACGCACAACAATAATTAATTAGCTTTGATCCTTTGTTTAGTTGAAATCTTAATTGAGTCTTTTCACATTATTGGTGCCGCAGGTGCGGTTGGCGGAGATGACGATTCCGGCAACGACAAGGAGAAGGAGGAGGAGGCAGAACGGGAACGCTTGGAAGCCATCCGAGAGGCTGAAGAACGAAGGAAGGAGAAACACAGAAAGATGGAAGAGGAGCGAGAGAAGATGAGACAAGAAATCCGTGACAAGGTAGAGTAGGAAAAAATAACAGTACATTGTCTTCCAAAGTTGCTTTATCAATTTATCATTCCGGCAACTTATAACAATGTGTTCTAAGATTAAATAATTTGCTCACCAAAAAATCCCACGTCAAAAGCAATTAATTTTTCTTTAACTTCTTGTTCCTCTTCTTTTTCCCCCAGTACAATATCAAAAAGAAGGAAGAAATGGTCGAGGAACAACAACAACCGCAAGTACCCGACAATCCTCTGATGCGAAAAAAGAAAACGCCTGAAGAGCTCGCCCGTGAAGCTGAAGCGGAAGACGAAGATGAGTTTACCAGTAAGCCTTTATTATTCATACTTATTTTACTTCATCAATCTGTTGTGTTTTCCACTCATGTTCCCACTCAAGACAAATTAGGAGTGCAATCAATTTATCATTTTGTTGTGATAAATAGATTAACTGTCTAAGTAACTCTCTTTGTTTTATTTTTGTTACAGAACTGAAGAATACGTTGGAAACTCACGTAACGGAGATTAAGACGCAAATTGAGAGCAAATGCTCACTCCAATGATTTGCTAATAATCCGCAAGTATACATATTCTACATCAATCACTTTTTTCATATAAAAACTTACCTAGCAAACGACTTCAACCAAGGTGGTAGCTTCAATCTCAACTTTCAATCAGCAAACAAATTCCCATCATGATCTCAGTCAAGCTAAGATACTACACTTTGGAAGGAGAATCGCTCTCTGGGGACGGCGTTAATGAGAATAAAAATAAGACATGTTCCATCTAATCGTCGATATTTACATACAAATATACCTACATATATACATAATACAAATACGTTATTATATATTAGCTATTATGCTGCATGCATAAAAAAAATCTGTTATATGAATAAATCAGATGAAAATACTTAACGGTTCTATAAGCAAATGAAAATGAAGACCATCATCAAGAAAATAAACTAGAAACGCTCTGCATAAAAAAATATTTTAAGAATGATTACGTATAAATTTATGAAGAAAAATGTACGACACTTCTGAATGCTAAGGACACACACATGATACAAGAAAAAATGAATGTTTAAAAAACAATCTAGATGGCTAGTTGTTCAAAAAATTACTTGATTCTCCTATATACATTCTATGCATTCAGATTCACAGAGTGATTTTATGAGGGATTACATAAATCGCAAAATTAACAAATTTAGACAACGTTTATCGTAGAGAGAAAAATCAAAACAAGTTTAGAAACAGAATTTGCTCGATTCAAAAAAAAACAGAGAGTACTTATTTTAGTGGCTGAAATGTTGTTATAAATATGTAAAATGGACAGATATTATGACACTTTATTATTATATTGTTATTATTACATTACAAAATATATAAAACGCGGAGACGGTGAAAACTATGCAATTAAAGTATAGAGGGACGTAAAATAGTTTTTAGTGCTAATTAATTACACACATTGTTAACGTGTTTTATAGTTACCCTGTCAAATCATTTCGAAATTTTTGTGTCCATAAAGCTACATTGAAAAAAAGATAATTGTTCTTGACAAATATTATTGTTACTGTTATTTATATGATTATTATTCTATACCCGCCATCATCAGAGAGTTCTCATTTTTCTCAAAAATCAAGTAAAGTATAAATCAAACTAATTAGATTATTGTATCGTCGTCACGTGTGCTTCATGCACGCACGTGATGATAATAATAATAATCATCAAGCATCATGTCTCATCAAAAGAAAAAGTGATTACTTGGTAGAGTAGTAAAAAAAATCGAACAGTTAAGAAGACGAAGAAGAGGGAATAAACAATATATTGTAAAAAATATATACCTAAAAAATACATTATAACATAAAATACGTAAAGAATACATATGTCAAAAAAAAACTTTTTGCTATTATAGAGCTATACTTCTACAAAAAAATACTGTGTATTTATAATGCGATTCTAATAATTCAAAATATTATGCTCTTTTGTAACACGTTTCACTTGTTATTTCTGTCAAATCTGTCGTTGCTGGAATTGAAGATATAAGAAAATGAAATTGTATAGCAAATAGATTGTCGTATGTGTAAAAAAAATTACCATCTGGTCAGCAAATCTTTCACTCTTTAAGAAATAATTGTGTCAGAGGAAAAAATAAAATGGAGGGAATCATTTATAAAATCGTTGAGGAATTTTTGTTGACTTATTAAATTCATTAAAACGAAATGTTATATGCGAACTTTGCTTCTTACTGGCTGACGATACTAAATCAATATATTTGTTTCTTTTTTACTTCGACTTGTGGTTTATTGGTGACCTGATTTTTCACATATACACAGTGAATACGACTGGCACATTATATACGTCAATTTGTAATATTAAATTTGAAGACTTTATGAGGATTAAATCCTACAAAAAGTAGTTGTAAGTGACTCGGAACTGATATGATTGCAAAATAATTACAGATTTTTTTCAATTTTGAAATAAAGTCAGCCAGAAGTTGAAAGATCCCATGAAAGGTTATCATTATAATCGAATCTGATAAATCAATGTATTTTCCTCTTATGCATATATCTTTTATCGAAAATACCAACGTTGTTCAACACAAACACTTATTCAATAGTAATTTTAGCCGGAGTGAAAATAAGATAATAAAAAAACAAGTACTAGTAAAAAAACATAAAGTTTCCAGTTCTTTATTTTCTTCATTTGTTTTTATGATATATATATTCCGAAAAAAAGAGAGAATGTTTACAACTAAAATTGTTCGATTTGGAAGTTTAAACCAAAACGTTTAAAAAAAACTGTATACATATTCTGAGCAACATGGAGAGACTAATATTCTGCCCCACAAGAACAGAAGAGAGAAAAAGGAGAAAATAAAAAAATGTTCTATTTATTCAATAATTTTACTGTTTATTGTTGAGCGTATTAAGCTACAACTTTTAACAATATTCTGAGCTGATCTTATGAGTATAAAGCTAGTATACATCGTCTAAATTTCGGTGGAAATTTATTATAAGTAGTTATTCTTATAATTAAAATTATTAATTAGTATACATTTGCTAAATAATTATCGTTATTATATACGTATAATCTGGTTAACAACAAATTTCTAAAAGTGCTAGTCGACAAGTTAATATCATACTTTGTATTCGTACGCATTATTATACTAAATTGTTGAATTACAACTTATTAAAAAATAATACGGTATTAATTTTTTGAAACAAAATAATACAACTAATTTACTAAAAAAATCGATTGATTGCTCGAGTACAACGAATCTTCACTCATTGTCACTGTCAAAAAAAGAAACTCACACTTCAAAAAAACGCAGGGATAATGATGATGGAATTATTATTAATCTAACAAATCAATTTGTTTTCTTCATTTTTGTAATAATCAAAAAAAACATTAGAAGGCATACTTATAAATATTAATAGTGCTAGAGTTTAGGTAAGGCTAACACTATGATTTGACCGTTAAAAATAAATAATTAAATAGAGTAGATTAATCGTATATAAAATAGTACGAGAGAGAGACAGAGATACTAACTTCGTTTTCTTTATCGTGACTAAAATCACAAATAAAACAAAGATACGCAAGAAAACATACACCCGACGACTAACTACGATGACGATATAACAAACATTTAATAAAAGTAAAAACTGAGACATACACATAAATACACTGAATAAAATATGGTATCTATC
Source organism: Entomobrya multifasciata (assembly GCA_034693345.1). Taxonomy (NCBI): domain Eukaryota; kingdom Metazoa; phylum Arthropoda; class Collembola; order Entomobryomorpha; family Entomobryidae; genus Entomobrya; species Entomobrya multifasciata. The sequence continues at coordinate 24,957 of JAQFXM010001991.1, forward strand.
TAAAAAAAATACAGACTACATTTATTATAGAAGGACGACCAATGATATAATCATTTTTTGATATTTGAATACTAAAAAAAGAGGAAATATTTCCTTTTAAAAATTATATTCACTTCTTATCATTATTAAACTTATTAAATTTACATAACAAATCATCAACTATTATTATGAACTTGTATCTCTCTGTGTACTTATATCAATATGTACTTGTTATAATTAGCGCGTACACGTTTTACAATGGTGATCTCAATCTTCTGGTGCAAAAAAAATATGTACGAGAAAAGTGTAAACTAGTATTATAACTAATTGACTTGTTTTTAATACTGACTTCTTTCTTCTTTAAATTATTCATTATCTACTTCTTCTTTCTTACTTTCCACTTTGAAAATAATTAAGTCAACTCTTATCTTTCTCCATTTCCGACTCTCTATTATTTTTGTCAACGGAATCTCGTTGTTTTCGCCTTCTCATTTCCATATCTCTATAAAACCATCCATCACAAATAAATAAAATATGACCGTCTTAAAACCTCTGACTATCTCTATAATGTCATCTCCATCTTTCTGACTTCTCTCTGTCTATCTCTCATTATAACAAGCTTGCTAATTTTTTTTCATTTTAAACTCAAAAATAGTCTACTATCCTCATTTTGTAATTTTTCCAAAACACCAAATTTCATCTCTGCCTTTCTCCTTAAACTCCTCTGGAGCTATACAACCAAACTGACATGACAGTAGAAGTGAAAACGTTTAAATTTCTCTCTGAAAATGTCTCTCTTCTCTCCATCTATCTCTATTCTCTGCCGATCTAAACCTACGTAATTATATATATCACTGAAAAATAAACTTAAAAAAGAAAGGTTAAACGAATGCCATGCCATCTGTTGACAATGATTATAAAGACAAAAAAATCAACAAAGGCTCATTATCTTACGTATTGCCAAAACCAGGATTGCGATTATACCACCGTTTTAATATAAAAACCTTTCACAATACCATTTATCCATCTTCTCTCATTCCTCAACAAAAAAAACGAATATTTAATTGTTTCTCATGAGAAAAGTGTTGAGTTTCCATCCGTTTGCTATAATAGTAATAAAGTTTACAATAATAACACTAATATGACGATGCTCTGCCCAAAGAGAGAGCGAACATCGTGATTTTAGGAAAACATTAATATTTTTATTTATTTATTATTATTCTTACTAAATGATATAATGTTATACAATTTACGTCATCAAACATTTTACCTAAAGACATGTGTAGGTAGTTTAGTAGATTAATAAAATATTCACACGGATGATAATGATGCTTTTTGCCTGTTCTCATCTTGACTAGGTGACATTCTAGATGAACAAAACTAATAGTAATACATTTTGTGCATATTGTTGTTCAGCTGAAGACTAACTTCACAACAATATACCGTCAACAAAAATGTTGTTCACGTATTTTTAAATAATGTTGAATGCGTTAAAAAATATTCAAAATACACAAATATATTAGGCATGTATGAGTAGAAAACAAAGGATTTTCAACAAAAAATACTTGTCCTAAAGCTTTTCTGTTGCAAAATGTCAGCGTTCTATTTCAACGTACTTTTATCAATCGTGTTATTTACGTTTTACCTATAATTCGACAAATTGAAAAATTATATGCTGAATTAAAACAAATCAAATTTTTTTTAAAATTTCAATGCCAAAATTCATTTTCAAAATAATTCCATGATTTTTATTTTTTCTTCGGGTAATTTTGGGGAACGCTGACATTTTGTCTAGTTTGGCTTGTATTCATATCAACATTTAACTTTTAAAAACATGCTATGGTTCTTTGACCTCAACAGCTATAGAGAATTGTTATGACATGACAACTCATTTTACTGTGTTGATTTTTATTAACGAAAAGTACCAAAGCATGTTTGGACCTTGTACCACCTGTACACATGCATATCCCAATATAACCCACACCGCAAAATATTTTATTAGAAACCTTTCAAACAAGTACTCAAAAAATATATTCATCTTCTGCATCCTATATCACTCTTGATCTGTCTTGAACCAATTTCCTCTCCAAATATTTTACCACCAATCAGTCAATTTATACTCAAAACACCACCGAAAACATTTACATAAATGGTCTTGTTTTTTATCTGTTAAAATTAATTAACTCGAAATTGGCAACGATGTTATTGTTTGTGTACATTTTTCTGTGTTAAGTATTATCAATTATAATAATTTGTTCATTGTTAATTTAAATTTACACACAAAAATAATATAAATATTAAGTTCATACAAAAATGGTAGCTCTAAAAAAATAATTTTAATTTTTGTGTCTCAGAGGATAAAAAAACAAACAGATTCAGTCAAAAGAAAAACCTTTTTTTCTCGTCAAATTATACATGAAAAAACAGAAGTGTTATAAAAAATGTACTGTACTGTGGTAAATACGCTAATTTCTTCGAAGTTTTGCTGATGATATGCATATTATTATTAGGTATGTGCATGTGACGATGTTGCTAAATTTGGTATATAAAAATACACATACATAGCTGCACGCGCAGACTTAAGCCCAAACAAATCAAAAAATTGTTTATACATTTTTATCCATTGGATTTCCGAGGCTGGAAACAGTGGC
>JAQFXM010001992.1:0-27581 GCA_034693345.1 Entomobrya multifasciata
AGGGAAACGCGGATGTTTCCCCTAATAAAAATTTATTTATATACCTATATTAAGGTAAGGTATTTCACACCTTTCTACTCTACATTCACGTATATTTCAACAAGTTTCTTTAAACTTTATCATGAATGGAATAAATTAAATAAGATTGGTAAATTGAAAATATCGTGTGTCTATTTGCGAACGTTTAAGGGCGTATTTTAAAGACCATGAGTAAAATCTTATTCTAACTTTGCTAATTAAAGTGAGTAAAGAACTGACAAAATAATGACAGGTTATCATAAATCAGCGTCTTATTTTTCTATTAGCTATCATTTTGTTAATATACCAGCTTTAAATATGATAAATCGCTTATTTGTATTGCTACGTCAATATATTTGAATACATTTATAAAGACGTGTTTTTTGTTTCCCTGTGACTCAGTAAGCTTTTGGGTTTCTGGTTGAATTTTAATATTCGGACTACGAATATGGTTATTATATTCCCGAATACGCACCTCTAATGGTGCTTCTTTAATAATATAAGAACTACTAAAGGATATTATAAGAATCTAATGAACAGACTGGTTACGTGTTTTGGGATTATACTGAATATACTGGGTGTGTTATTAGAATTTGAATAAATTGACTAGGTTTAACTGATATCAAAAGCAAGCATACTAATGTGTATATTTGATCGAATTTTGACTCTTAGTTACATTAAAGTTAATACTTAACAGTAAAGATTCTCAACGAAAGAACAGTAGCTTTAGAAATTAAAATTCTAGAATTCCGCTTTAACGCTTTTTTAAGCCTTGAAATTATTACGAATACGATTTATAAGTTTGCGACAATGTCATGTCCGACTGAAAGAATGACGTTTTGCCTGGTTTTTTAAACACCCGACAACATGCAGATTCCTGTGTTTAATTTTAAGTATTTAAGATTTACACCTGATCCGATATAAGATGTGACATGTCATTTATCGCACATATTCATTTCAAAGAAGATCATAACATTAATACGAAGTTCCAAATAAAGTGTTATTTACAGTACTAGTACGGCTTGTCGAGGAAGTGGAATTACAATAGCAGAAAACTTAAATGATTTCAACTATTCAAAGACTTAAAATGAATATACAATGCCAAAATCACAGTAATTTTCAATAAACTTTTCGGTCATCCATTGTCATATTTTGTAAGATCTCGCGTTAGGTTTACCCAACATGGCTAGAAAATAAAAAATGTATTCATCCATAGTTACTACTATTATTATATGTCAGAAATAGGTGAGTCGTTGCGGAGATTTTTATTTTTTCCACGGGAAGACAGGAAAGAGTCTATGACCAGGAGATGTGTAAGGACTACGGTTATGCAAAAATGTACTCATAAAAATGTACTCTACGTGTTCATGCACCTATTTCAGTAGGTTTCGAAATTTTAAAAAATCCCGTGACGGAGACCCTCGAAAACACTAGGAGTCCTAAATGAGTACAAGTCAACTTGCATGAGTATCAGTCAATTTGTATGATCACAATACGCATAAATGAGTAAAATCCAAGATGTAGTTATATCCAATACAAATTTTTATGAGTACATTTTTGCATGTCCGTAGTCCCTAGACATCTCCTGGTCATATACTCTTTCCCGTCTTCCCGTGGAAAGAATAAAAATCTCCGCAACGAATCACCTATTTCTGACCTATAAAAATAGTAGTAACTATGGATGAATACATTCTTTATTTTCTAGCCATGTTGGGTTTACCTAAAGTAATTTGGAAACAGATACATTAGAACGTCTCGCGTATAAATTAAATTATAGTTTTCAAACATTTTAAAGAAAAGCTTGAATACCTCGTGTTAAAAGAATGCAGCAACAAATATTTCTGATTAAAAAACTCGATGTTAAAAATGTGTCTCCTTTTTTCTGTGTTTCGGCATCGCAAAATATAATTTTGAAATATATAATGGTTTTTCTGAAATGTTATGCATTATTTACTAATAATGTATTTTATGAGTAAAGCCAACATGGCTAGAAAATAAAGAATGTATTCGTCCATAGTTACTACTATTATTATATGTCAGAAATAATTTTCTAGCCATGTTGAGCAAAGCAAGAATTTCAGTTAAGATTTTTGGGCTTATTGGCAATATACAAGGGGAAATTAACACAACTGCAATGCCGCTTTGTTATTTTAAATGTAAGCAAATAAAAAATGTTTTAGAAAGTATATTATGAAGCTTTTATCATCGAACAATCCGTTTCCATAAAGGTCTACAATATTCGTTGATGTATCATCAGGAAAAATATGCTTTTATGACACATACAGATTACGTATCTGCGTGAATCTAAGATTAAACTTCAGGGACTTATACGAAAATGTGTTTTCAAGTTCATAGCAAGTTCATGAAGTTTTTGTTCAATTTATGTATGTGCAAGTTTATGTTTTAGCATACCGAATTTTAAAAAGCTTTCAAATTTATTTGCTGGCTACGTTTTGCGTACCACATGTGAATTAAACAGGTTTAAGAACAAAGAAGTGTGTTGAAATTGTGAAAGCCGAAATAAATTAGTAACGTTATTAGTAAACAGTGTGAGCATTCGAAATAGATTTATTCTGATTTCATTTTTAAGGTCCTCTGGGAAAATCCGAGCAGCTATTTTTGTATGCTTAGACTCAATCAATGTTCGAAAACAATTCATTTTGTTTGCTTCACCTATTATTATTAATAATTCATTTAAATCAAAAAAATCTACTAAAAGATATCGACTTCAATTAGTTGTAACAGTTGCATAATTAAACTAATCCCAGCTTATCACTTTGATATTCATAAACAACAAAAATCTACACATTCAATTTTATCGGAAGGGAGTGAAAGTATTACCCGAAAAACACGTAAACTTGAATCAAACAAAAATACAACATATCAATTTTTGTCTAAGAAAGCTTGATATACAGGGAACTCAGCTCCATTGCCACCTTCTGCTGGTTTTCAAAGAGATCTTGATATTCGTTCGAGGCCAATATGAGGTCACTTTTAGTCTTCAAATAGCTGTAAGGACATAGAGGCAAACCATTTTATACATATATGTCATAAATCTTTTTCACAAATTAATTTAACTTTAAAAATGATTTTTACTTTTTAAGAATAGTAACCGCTTTGTTCCTCAAATGTCTTAGGCCAACGATATTTCTTGCGTACAAAAACAACTTAATTGCACCATCGACAGAAAAGTACTCGAAGTTTGAGCTATCTTTCGCAGTAATGATCTCATCCATCGCTTGTTCTAGTCCCAGAGTTTTGTATTCCTTAGCTGCTAGTAAAAGTTCCAAGGCTACATCGCAACTAGTCAAACCTTTGCTGACTTTACCACAGTAAATGTATTCCAAAAAAGCTTCTGCACTTTCGCCGCCCATTTGCAACTGTAGCCCCCAAACTCCAGACATCTTATCGCCTTGTTCCATCATCTCCTTAAACTTGCAACGAAGGATTTCGCTCTTACTAGCCAGAATAGAACGGTGGCATCTCACAACTTGCCAGTCTGCACAATGTACTTCAACATCAGCAAAATCCGCATCATTTAACAAGCTCTGATTAAAATCCACATATCCATAGACAAGGTCAACGGTTTTCTTGTCCAAAGTAACCGTAACGCTAACCTTTGACCATATATAGCCAGTATTTTGGTCAAACCATAATGGAATTTCTGCAGGCAAACGAATTGATAGGTGTCTTGATAAATTTCCTTTCAAAACTACTAAATTTTCCGGCAATTTAGCATTTCGATGGTCCAAATGGCAGAGGGACAGTTTAACTTGATACTTGACATTGTCAGTAATTCCAAGTGTATCTGTTATCTGGTCGAACACATCAAACTTGATTCCGTCAGTTGGTTGTCCATGGGCCCATAAGTAATTATCAAGGTTGTCAGGTTCATTGGACATGATAAGTTCCACTATAACGTCTTTCCATCCATAACTACAAAGAAAAAAATCCACAAGTTACATTGAAAGTTTCTTATCGAATTAGTTAAGCAACTTTGAAGACCAAAAATACTTTATTTTTTAATTACTTTTCCGCATGTGTCATCTTATTTTCCACACGCTTTGAGAGTCGTTCTGAGTGCTCATTTACTTCATTGCAGGTAGATGAAATCGCAACTGGCAAATCCGAAAGCATTAATACGGTACGGTAGGTTTCATCTTCAGATTCTAAAGGCTCGCCTGATGACCCCAGACTACTACCTAGATTTCTGTCTTGCTCAGCTTCAACTTCTTTTATGAATTTGTTATATCGAGTGGTTTTTCGAAATGCTCTGCAGGTTCTCACAACTTGAATATGGTCTTTAACAAGGCACAGTTCCATTTCCAAAACAATTCCGTTAACAACGGCAACTCTACAAAAGTACAAATAACCGGGAAACGGTTGAAAATTATTAAATTGCAACCTAATATTTCAACGGTTAAAAAACCTCCAATAACCATGATTTTGGGAAAACCAAACCTCTTCCAAAATTTTGAAATAATTATTAAATTACCTCTAGCTGAGCTAAGCTATATTATCAAAGCAGTTATCCCGCAGCACTTTAGAAATTCCCCAGAGCAGCGAACAGTCGTTTTGTGAACCAGATTGAGTCGTTCAGAAAATGTAGTTAGCTTTGGCGTGACAAAAAGACGTTAACGATTAAAATTGCTTCGAAATTTGGCAAAAATAGAGCTAACTCGTTTGAACTCACAACTAATGAATTCTATTCTAGAACAAGACTATTTCATGGCAAACCCACCAAAGATTAATGACATGACAAAAATTGAGCTCTCTATTTATATTCTCTCCAACGAAGTAAAAAATAAATTCATATACCAGTAAATGTATGCAATGTATCAAAAATATTTTTTTCATGCAGAATATTTATATTAAGTACAATTAAACATTTAGGGAAAGAACTAGTTATATCTAAATAATTACAAAGACAAGAAAAAGGAAATATTATGTCTCAGTATAAATGCACATAAAGCTTGAAGCATCGCCAGAGCATAACAAAAATAACGCATCAAGTCGCATCAATACCGTTATGATGCATATTTGTTACTGCTTGTTTGTGCGCTCCATGATAAATGACAGCAATAATTTGCATAAAGTAAAAAAGTCTAATTTTCTTATGATGTCCGTTTCAATAGCATTAAATAAATGCAAACTACCAATAACAACATGACAAAATTAAAGCCGTATATTTTGTTGTACTTTGAACCGAATGAGCAGTTAGCTTCACTGTTCCTTTTTATGTACTATACGTATGGCATTTATGATATCGTGACTGATATATTGATTAATTTACACATTATTTTGCATTGCATATTTATTTGACTCCTAAAAATATACAACCTTAAATATATAATCTAGAAAAATATGTTTATGTTTTAACATTTATGTATCAAAAACCATTTTTGTTGAACATATTTTTCATGAGATTAACCTCCAAATAATAGCTATTCTGTTACAATGATATGGCAATAGTGAAAGGTCAATTTTTCAGTCAAATAAGTATTTAAATGCCCAGGACTTCAGCTCCAAAGATAAGAAAGTCTGAAAATACCTAAATTAAAGACTTTAAGTTGCACGGCAAAAGAACTATCGGCACCAAGTACCGAAAAAATATCATAAACAGAAATATTTGAATATTAATTTTTTTCACGACATTTAAGTATATAATATAGTAGTATTTTATCATGACCAAATCATCGGTGCTCGAAAACAGAACCCATTATCGGCGTTTGTGTTGAAATGGTCGCATATTAAATGGTTTTCTAAAAGTTTATTCGGGAACGAAGGAAGCTTTAGTCATCAACTATAATTTAATATTTAAGTTATAACTTGCTTAGTTACTTTCTTACAATTAATCATCCAAAATCACTACACACACTCAAAATTAATTACAAAATATTAGGTTGTCCAGATTGTGATACTTAAGCATCATTGTGTAAATGGAAGCGTTGATACGGAAGCTTGTTAAGGAAAATGACTTTTTTGATCTTACTTCGCATTTAAAACTTCAGAAAACGTACTTCTAGTCAAGTTCCCTGAATAAATTGTTAGACACTTTTTTAAGTTTCACCGTTTGAAACTGGATTTATTTTGATTGCAAAAATGAAAGAACTTTATAAGATTTCCTATAATCCCAAAATTAGTGAAGTTTGTTGGTTCAACATATTACATGGCATTTTATTGCTAAAATTTGCAAACAAACCTAGCTATAACTGTCAATGTTCAAAAATTGTAATAAAAATCCTCATGGTACGAAACAAATTCAGCTTTAAATAGTATGTTTAAACAGTACTAAGTTTACGTTCAATTCGCAGGTAACGCTTGGCATTGAAGTTTTCCCTAGTCAGCGTAATAAGGATTATATTCCTTAATAAAATGAGTCTTCAGCACTTATACTTTCTAAATGCACACATTAACTAAGCATTTTTCTGCGTTGTGATGAGAGGACTTTTGATAGGTTGATAGGGTTAAATTATGCAATAAAAATTCCTTCATATTTGTAGTTATTGTGGAGATCATCCGTTTGACATTTTTATCAGTATTTCTCATGTTTTCAATATTTTTTTTAGAATTTACTGATTTGGATGAGTTTGTCCAACACATTTTTAATAACTTAGCATGGCTGCTGGCGAAATGTTCCCTTCGCTATTGAATTGTCTACACTTACTAGGTCATTTTAAATTATAGCATATGAATTTTTTTCAGAATGGCATAAAACTCGCCTTCGATTACGTACAGTATCTTTTTTGGATCCAAAATTTATAATACCATTTTAGGCACTTTACTCTATGGAATGTACCAAAATTAAGCAGCCAAATCAAACTGCTACGGCACATTTTTACGTTAAAATGCAGGCTTTATTAGACACATTAATCAAAATATCCTATTGAGAGATTTCGTAGTTAATAACAGTCAAAGTCGGCTCATTTCATGCACCCTGATAGCACCCTATGTATTATTATTTAAAGAAAATAGAATGTACAATGCAATGTATGTATAATGGCATGTCTGTACAATTATTAGTCAAAATGCACCAGAATATTTGGACTGAAATTATGTTATTTTATTCATATAATTCAGCTAATTAAATATAACGCCAAACTTTAAGTTATTAACTTGTAGCTTATGACATTCTATGCGCAACTAGGTTAAAAACTTTTTAAGTTTCTGGTTAAAATAAAAAGATTACAGATGAATTAGTTTGACTATTTTTAGCGTATTTTTGACTAGGTTTACTGTTGGAATAATGCCAACAAGTTTGCTAGACATAAATGAAATAGTTCATACAAAGTAACAACGATCAGCTAAACAAGCGTAAATTATATAATTGTTAAAGGTATTTCATGGAATTTTCATGATATATATAACAGATTTTGTTTGTTACTGAATCGTATGAAAGTTTTCAAAATTGAAATTCAAACCGTGTACAATCTACAATGGATCGAAATTTAAATGTTCCGATTATAATTAACCTTAGGCTGCCAAGTTGTGCAGTGTGGTGTCTTTGGTGGAAAATTTTATTTTGCGGTAGGGAAGCTTCATTATTTATTGTTCTTTAGTTGATATGAGAATACTCATTTTTGGGATGAAATAGTATGTTACAATTTTAATCGTTTGTATGTCTGCCATGAAATACTTCAAATGGAAATGCCGGTTACTGGTGGCCATTTGTCAAAATATTTCGTTAAAAGGTCTACAATCTAAATATTCTAATGCAACTAACAGCTACCTATAGTATCCTTCTGATTTGGACCAAATTGTAAACATGTAAACCATGTCAAAAATTCATAGGGAATCACAAAAAATAGCTCTAAAAATTACTTTCGTTTGCCGGTTGTTGTCACATTTGTTTGGCCAACAGTTCCTAAAATAATACAAAAGCTAATTAAATTGTATGCATTAAAATATCTGACGAGTTTAAATTTTATTTTGCAAACGAAATCATATGCTGATTTTTTTATGACGAGAATTTGAACAATACCAGGTACCAGGTTTTGAGTGGAGCGAAAAATATCCCCAATACAGAGTTCAAACATTATTTTTAAGAAGTTTCCTAGACAATAATTTTCTTCACACCTCGATATTTACCTAAAATCAGTATTTTTTAAGTAAAAAAATTATAATACTTATTATAAACATGACTTAGTTCTCACAGAATTCTCAGAACTACTTTGCATGCCATATTTCCACACTTTGTTAAATTCTGGTAAAATATTTAGTGCATGTGCTATACAAAATTTCTAATCTCGTAGTCATGTTATTAGATATTTATATGTTTTTTATCCGTTATGTATAAAAATGAGTGGGATAAATGGATTAGGAGGACGTTCCTCATGTTAGTATATTTTTATATTCATCGATTCCTCCAGCTCGCGTGGTTGCTCGTTTGTTCAATTGATAACGCAGGTAATTTAGACTGTACTTATTGTATCCATACAAGTTTAATTTAGCTTATTTTTACTGCTAAACTTATAAGTTTGGAAAATTTCTTGGGGTTGTCGTAATTAAGAAATTAAATCATGAGCATGAAAATGGACAGCACAAACGTGCTCAAATTTTGTACAGATTTTTTCAATTTGTAATTTTAGATTTATGTTGTAAAAATGCACGTGGAGTTTCTTCTGTATAATAGTCTTTCAGATTATTCCCAGCTTATTTAACAATGTCAGCATAATTCATTGATTCAAGATTTCTGTTTGATAGTGAGCGACCAATCCTTAGTATATTAAATTTAATATCACGGACTAGTTCAGAACATAAAATCACTGCATAAAATTAGTTTCATATTAAATGTACCAACAAGTATTACAGAAAAATATGAACTCTTACGTTGTACCGTAATTTACGGCCAGAAAAATTTAATAAATCGATCTAAAATTTGAAAGCTATATTTATATTGGCCCAAAAACCTACTTTATTTATTTTTTGTCAATAGAATAGCAAAACTTCGAAAGACAGAAGTATAGTTAAAGCACAGGCTATTCACAATACGAATGTTGCTTTCGTGTGTAGTTGTCACAATGAAATACCAAATATATTAATTCATCTTAATGTAAACATATCTGACAAATGTTTTGTTGTAAATTGGAACAAACAAATAATGATTTCAACAAAGGCTACACTTAATTACGTAGGCAATGAATGCAGAAATTTCTGAGATAAACCTACGAGCTCTCATGTTAAGATTCTAGTACTCTTAATTTCTTGGGGCACAACGTCGTCGTGCGAGTAGTGCATTAATACGGTGACGGATTGTATGATTGTCTGGTTTTTATGACATTGTAATAAAGTAATGTGATTTAAAAGTATGAGTTGTGGAATTGCGTAAATTGAAATCAATTTTTTAGGAAAATTTAAAGCCAATTACTAACTGATTGTTTGAGCACTTATTGTTCTGTTGGATTGCACCTTTATTTTGAAATGTTAACTACACAGAATATGTTTTGTTAAAATTGTGGCATTTTTAAGGTGGATAAATAAGCATGATGCAATACATTGTGTGGAAAAGGGATATAATTTTGTCTCAATGGTTCCGGGAAAAGTTACAAAATTTATTTAGAATCATCAAGCTAATGGCCAAAAACATTGAAAGCTTTTAGTATTGCAATTAATTTACTAGCACATTACAAATAAAAGGTTCACAATAAAGAAAACATTTGATATTTTCTATAGTGTTTGGTATAGGTGGACGTTGTGTTATAATAACTAAATACCAAATGCAAACAGGCATTACGTTATGTAGGCACCACTAATTCGGAAAAAAATGTGAAACAAGGAATTGTTATGTGTCAGTTAAATTTTAAGTAGATCAATTTAAGTCCAGTTCTACTTGCTTTAAAAAGGCATAACATATCATGTCATTGGTTGACTCAACCAAAAAATTGTAAACGTCGCCAATTTTTGATGGAACCACTTCGTGACTTTAAACCCAAATGTACCTTTTTAATAAAAGTAAATCGAGATAATGTTACTACCATGGCAAAATGAACTACGAAAAGGAACTCTATTAAAATTAGAGATTTGAACTTTGGTCAGTAGAGGATTCTGAGTGGTTAAAATATTTGTAGCTAATTAAAATCCTTTATTGACCAAAAATTTAAGCATAGCAAAGCACAACCAGGTACTGCCACTGACCCCAAAAATGTAATTACCGTGGGTCTGTTTATGCTTATGGTATCAATCTCCGTTGGAAACAAAAGTCTTTCCTTTTTAGTATAAGTATTATACTCCATTGGTCCATTTGTTCCAACCAGCTGAGCTGAAATTTAGTTAAACTATTAAGGCTTTTTATGTGTTCTAATTTATTCTAAGGTTTTCAATAGTGCAAAGAGAGTTAACTTATATATTACGACGGATCGCCACCTTAATTAACACTGTTTGGGTACGAAATGTTAACAAAACAATCATTTAATGAGTATTAGCACATGAAAATCCCACAGATATCCTTTTTAATCCTTAGCTTTCACATTGAAAGTCATATTTTTTTGGTCAGATGTGCGCGTGCATGTAAGAAATTATTGACAAAACATAGGTGTTTGGTGGTTTAGCCGGATAACAACCATTATATTAAAGAAGGAACACAAAAAATGTTTTTGTAATAGTTCCCGAATAACGGTATCCAAATATAATCAAAGCGTTGAATACAAATATCCAAGAACAATGTTGAAAGCAGAGCAAATTTGAAAGTTGGATACGTTCTATCCTCCTCTAGAAATACATGTAAACGGTTACTTTATATATTCATATTCTAGTTTTTGGCTTCTTAACCTTTAATTTTGCAGCTCCAAATCGGTGTCTGAACATTTGCAAGCGAGAAAAGGTATAAATAAACTAGTCATCACTTATATATCTGAAAAACATTATCTACGGTTGCGAATTTTTTTGGCTTTCCTACCGTTTTTAAATTTCTAACTAAATGGACTGTAAAATCTACATTAGTTAGAAGTAATTGGTTTCATGAAAATTTTTATACACTGCACTGGTCCATATTCATATAGCGTACTGAAGCATTCTAATATACTGAATTTCAAACATATCTTTAAAAATCTGGTTGAGCAAAAATATACCAAAAAATAATATTACAAAAATATAACGTATTGTGGTCATTGCAAAAGTACTAATAGTGCTTGTTAGCAGAATAAACCAGCTAAATTGAGCGTCCAACAAAAAATATCAACTTACATTTGAGAATACACGCAAAATTATATTTCGAGTAAAATTCCAGCCACCAATCCTGCTCAGAAACATCATCTGATGACACCATCATCAATTAATGCTTTTCCTCTTAGTTACAGTTCCTTTTCCACAATAACTAACATGAATTACAATAATATTTTCGCCTCTGACATTATTGATTCAAAATGGTATTATATATCTATCAGAAGTTTAGCTACAGCTGTTTTCGGAAAAAACAGTTGTATATATATTTGATTAAGTGTGTTTTAATTATTCCCAAGTTGCTGTTATATGCAAAATTTTGACTTAAAAATCAGTCCATATGGATTTATTTAACAATAAATCAATCCGATGTTTGTTTCATTATTTTAACTAATGTATGGAATGACTAATTTGCTAACCTATGAACGACATATTGTAAAAAATCCAAATCTGACATTTTACACTGCCGTCCTTTTTGTATAAAGAATTTCATATGATCATTAGGCATCCAAGTTGCATGGCACATTAATTTATGATCTTGATTTTGCAATTACTAAGTTTTGTTTTGAAAATTAAAAATGGATTTAGGTTGCCACTGCACAAATACGTACATGTGTACTTTTCAACACATTTTATTAGTGGTTTTGATGAATATGTCTGCAATGCGACAAGGTACATAGATTTCTTTACTTACAAAGTTTGCCCGACTTAAATTAAAAGATAAAATTGGAATCTGTAATACATGAATATGTATCAAATGTGTGTATAACTGTACTATTAATCGGTTTACCATCACATATTTTAATGTCAATAAAGTTTTGAATGCCATGTTTCACGTTTTGATGGAGTATACAGATACAGCAACATCGGCCTGGAGGAGCCTCGACGTCTACTGCGATGATAAATATTGCATTTTAAAGTGATGGCTCGCATTTAAAGATGAATAATCGCAATTGATGGCAATCAAAAATAAATCGCATTTAAATGCGATATTAGCTGCCAAACAATTTCTAAGAAATTTCTGAAACGAAAATATCGAGACTCGATGAACTCCTGGACAACATTCATTCTAGAACAAGTTTCATTTCAATTGTTTGTGCAAATTGCGTTACTTCAAAAAAATTCTTTACTTTAAAATAATTCACTTGTCTACATTGTTATGACCATCGTTTAGCTTATTTAAATGCAACTAAACAAGTCAAACAAAAGTCTCCGTTTTCCGTCTGGCTGAAGCTGAAAACCAATTAAGATTTTCAAAATAGTATGGACGCATATGGGTCTTGTAATAAGTCACAATTGCTTGTCGTCGGGCAATGTTAGAAAAGGCTAGGTCAACTTGAGACAATGTTTTAAAAAGCTGGAGGAACTTGAACAGATGATTTTGAAAATTGGGAAAACTTAAGGATATGTTTAAAAAGGAATCTGGAATTATGGAATAAATTTATGGAACTAAAAAATAAACTGTGACTGAATTTACTAAATTTATGTCAGTGTTTGATCCAGTTTTGCTTATAACACCAATTTGAATTAAAATTTTAAATACTTAACAGGAGCTGCTAACATTACCAAGATTCAATTCATGAAAGATTCAATTCAACTCGTTTGTTTGACACGAGAATAAATGCTCTGATTGACACAACCTTATTTGCATGCTTTAATTTTAACCCTGTTTAATTGGACTTGCAGCACTTTTGCACGTAATGTGAGTATCCCGCTAAGTCCTGTGGATGTATAGAACATGTTCAAATTATGTTATTGAATGTTAAACTCGAAAAACGTCGAAACCTTTGTAAAATTTCCCGTAATAGAAAAGTTTAGTAAAAATTTATTAGTAAATTTGCAATTTTAATTTAATTGTCGTGAGCTTTATCAAAAATTTGTGAATGTTTTCTTCTAATTGTAATTGTACAGCAGTTGTGTTGATGTTTAATGTGATGTCATGATCCCATGAAAATGGTTTATTGTTTATAATCCAAAGTTCGGATAATTACTAATCGTTTTACAAACTTCCTTAATTATCATTCCCTCTTAACTTAAAAACGTTTTATAGAATTTTTGATGTCATTTGATAAACCTAACTAAATTGTGCAGGACTTGCAGCAATTTTGCAGGGAATGTAAAAGTCCCGTTCCATTAACTCTTATGGATATATGAAACATGTACAAATTATGTTATTGTATGTTAAACTCGAAAAAAAGTAAAAACCTTTGCGAAATTTCCTGTAATAGAAATGTTTAGGAAAAATTAATTAATCTAGCTGCAATTTTAATTAAATCGTTGTGAGCTTAATCAAAAATATGTACAAATTTCCTATATTTCTGAATATGAACCATTTTTTTGAAATGCAATGTGATATCATGATACCATAAATACGATTAAATGTTTGTAACACAAACATTGACATTACAAGTAAATGTTTCAAAATAATTTCCAAAAATATTATTCATTCCTAACCAAAAAAGTTTAAGGGAATGTCGAAATTTGGGTTACAAACAGTTAGCCATTTTTAAGGGATCATGACCTCACATTAAACATCAACACAACTGCTGTAAAATTACAATTATAACAACAAATATTCACAAATTTTTGATAAAGCTCACGGGAATTAAATTAATATTGCAACTATTTAGATTAATAAATTTTTACTAAACATTTCTATTACAGGAAACTTTACGAAGGTTTAGACTTTTTTCGAGTTTAACATTCAATAATATAAGTTTTACATGTTTAATACGTCCACAGGAGTTATCGGGACTTTCGCATTCCCTGCAAAAGTGCTGCAGGTCCTGTAAGTACCGTAATGGACGATTTTTGATAAGGGTCCCCCCTTCTCTATATTTTTTTTCAAATTTTCAAAAAGTGTTTTATTTTGATTTTGTTGTAACCGAATCTTAGCCAGCATTAGAAAATTAAACTTTCATAATTTTTACCCCAACCGAAATTAACAGAACCCAATTACATCTATGAAAATACTTATACTGAGTTTTAACCTAACCTAACCTCACTATAGATAATATCATTGTTATCAATCATAGATTATCCAGTCAAAAAACTTTAGGTGTACCTGACAGCAGTATATGTGGCTAGCTATTGCATTTTTATATTTCCTTAATATGTACAACTTTATAAATGGCAAACCCTGTCAACTTTTTGACCACAGAACAAATCGACTGTGCTATTTTCAGTGGTGCATTCAGTTTTTTACTCCAATGCCTATTTATGAGTTATCGCCATTTCTCGCATTCAAGTACGAATAATGTTTTATGAAATACCCAATCATGTTAAAAGATCGCAGTCCAATGTGTCGAGGCTCTCGCTCTCCAGGTCGATGTTTCTGTAAGTTATATTTTAAAGCAAAAGCACCTTCGCAAAAATATCAAACAGCATCATTATCATTGGAACAACTGTTCTGTGTCTACTTTTTACCTCAAAGGATACTAGTGCAGCCGGAATGTATTGCATTACATGAAGAATCAATCAACTTAATATTTTTACAAATAAGGGAAGCTAACAAAATGTTTTAGTAAATAGAAAATTTTAATATTTCCCTAGTATTTATTAGGGTTTCGCGTGAGGTAGAATAATACTTTGATTGAAAAGTTGCGTATAGTAATACCCAATAGCTTGCTAAAAACAGTAACGAACTATTGTCAAGGTTTTTTGAACGAAGTTTAAAATGATTATTTTTTTTCCAACCACCCGCCCTGTTTATTAATTTTTGGTGTCCATGTCTAGTTGTGAACACAAGTACAAAATAACAAACTGCATTCAATGTCTATATTGTAATCAATATCAATAGTGTAATCAATAATATCAATATTCTTTACTCCTGGGTACCTTATCGTTAGTTTTTATTTGGTCACATTTTAATATTATTGATTAAAATGATCCATTTTTGCAGATAAGCTACTTTTACGAATACACTGTAGTATATTCATAAAAATAAAGAGGATATTTAATACCGCTTTTTGTTGGTAAATTTGATGTAAATAAGATTTGTAAGAATAAGTTCGTACAAATACAAAAAACATAGTCTGATATGTGTACACACAATCGAAGCGCTGAGCAATTTTGAAATCATCTGCATTTAGTTTTTTTGGTAATAAAGGAACCAGTTAACTTCTTCCATTTACGTTTCAATTTTACATCTCGGGAAATCAATTTTCTGTCAGAAAGCGCTAAGCCAAGCGTCGTCTGATTTTCGTAGAAGAGCAAACCGATGGAAGAAATATTTTAACTTGACTAGGACGTTTATTTTTTTCTACGAACCAACGTTAAACGTTTTAGGTTAGTAAGTAAAGATGAATTTGATATTAAACTTTTGTAGCTTATTTAAATCTGTAAATATACCCAACATAGCCCGTTTGTTGTCCATTTAACTAGCAAAAACCATTTTGAGCTATTTGCTGTAATATTCGTTGAAAATCGGAATTCAAAAAAGGTAACGACTACATCTTAATCATTTTTTGGAAAGTTTTACATCATTCTATAAGTTAATACTCTCGCTCCAATTTATTTTCAAACTTGTCTAATTTCACTTTTTAATATATTACCTCTGGTCTATTGATTGGCATTGAAAGTTGAACTATATTTTTTCAGTTATTTGTTTGAACAAGGCGAATCATAATTTTTACGCAACACGAGCATAACTGATCTTTAAAAAGCATGGGAAAAACAAGTCAAGAGGCCAACCAAAAATCAACAAAGCGGCCGCTTACTCCGTTTTTGTATTTCGCAATGGAGCATAGGCCGGTTATTAAAAATCAAAGTCCACATTTGAAATACGTTGAGGTGTCCAGGATTTTAGGTGAAATTTGGAGAAACAAGTCCGCCGAACAACGTGAGAGATACCGTGTGATGGCTCAAGCAGCAAAGTCAAAACTCTAATATCAAGAGCCGATAATATTTTCAGGCAAGTGCAGCCATATAAAAACGTTATATATATAGGTGTAGGTTTAAAATTTCAAGGCGTTTTTGCCTCATAAAATCTAGTTTTAAATGTTTTCTATTTTTAGACAAATTATCAAGTTTTAGAACTTCCCACAACTCAAATGGTGACAAGGGTAAAGAACATCTATGTTTCTCAACCCACAACACATTGAGCGATGAATAAAGTTGAAAAATCTTGCTGCTAAAAAGGGTTTTGAAATTTATTGTATAGTTTTGTACTTAAACCATATTTATAATAATAAGGAACTACATTGGTGTTTGGACTCGTCTTTTTGTATGTGTTATCTATATTTGAGACATCTAAAAAATTGTTCGTAGGACATCCTTCGAACTACTGGATGCTATTTCATTTCGATTAATTGCTTCGAACTGCGCATCTCTAAATGGATATTTGTCAACGTTCAGAAAATTTAAGGGGAAAGGAATTAACGAAATTAAACTCACCACATGCCAATCAATCAATGAGTCAAGAAAGTTTTGAACTTATAATAAGAAGATGCAGGTTTATTAAATACAAAGTTCGTTTCATATATTCGTGCGCGTGTTTAATCATAGTTAACTTTTGATCCAATCCACCAAACTACATTTACTTTACAGCAAAGAATAGGTAAAAGTTTAACTTAAAATTGGGCCAAAGCATTGACGTGTAGATACTACTGTCAAAAAGTTATAGCTCGGAAACCAGACAAGTAGATTTGCTTCATTGAAGGTCTCATATCGTAATTGACGGTGTTATACTTTGAAGGCTTCTACACAATCATAACGAATAAAATATTACACATTTTATTTGGCAATTAAATAATGGTGTCAATGATTCGCATGTGGAAACAATCTTGTTCAGGAGAAAAAAAAATGGACGAGTCAAAACTAGTAAAAGGACTTGGTCACAGAGAAAGTACAAACCATTTTCCAAAAGGATGTAGGACTTAGTGAAATAGAAGAAAAGATTAAGCCTTGCCTTGTTGTGCCTTGTTTGACATATATTACATTATAGACTATCTCTGAGATAAACTAGGTGGGTTTCCCCAATTCGGCATCTCTTAGAAAACAAATGCGCAAAATCGATTTTTGATGAAAATCTGACCCCCTGTCGTTCCGAGTCCTTCCTGTTCAGAGACCAAGTAGTACTCTTCATTGAAACGCCTACTTATTATGACTAATTTGAAACCAAGACTTGGAAATTTCATCGACTATTAAGAAAGTTAGGTCGAATTGAAATTTGTAGTCCGAAAAATTCCCCGAAATCGAGATTTTTGCTGAAATGCTTGCAGCAACAGTGCTATCATGTACAAGCAGCTGGATCAAATTCCCTTAGTACATATTTAAGTTAGACTCTTTCCTATGAAATGTTGAAACAAAAAGGTGGTTTGGTGCATCAGTTTTAAAGTTATGTGATCAAACACGCGCACGATTATATGAAACGTATTATGGATTGTATTTGAAAAATTCATAGTTCTCATAGCTTACTATTTGTGTTGCAATACAATAAATTTAAAAGGATTAATAAGCCGTATATAAGCTGCCATATTCTAGAACGGTTTTAAAATGAATCATTCTACTTTGCATTAGAGAATAATGTTTACAATGATATCATCTGAACCTCACGATTCCAGCAGTAGATGACAATTTGAGGAAACCAAAGGAAATATTCTGCGTTTCCATGATTCTTTTAAAATTTGGGACAGAAAAATGCTGAGTTGTTATATACCGTCTTTTTAATTCAATTTTATTTTGTTTAACCGGTATTTGAAGTGCAGTAGTTTAACAGACATAAAATGGAAACAAATAAAAAAACGGAGACTTTTCCAAAGCACCGGCAGATATTGCAAAAAGCATTTAAAATCTTCTGGCATGGTTGTTTTTACACCTTAAACTACGTGATTGAAATTTTGTATGAACATGGGACGCAGAATCCTATTCGCACACAAAGAACTTATTGGAAAGATATTGACCATTTAAAAAACTTGTGCAAAATTTTCTGAAGCAACATCAGCAAAAAAAGTATTTTAACACAGCTAAAGAATATCATATTGAGTGGATTTAATATGTCATACATGCATGAAATAATCACCAAATTACTTAATTAAAATGAAGTATCGTAGCGTTTTACCAACAGTTAAGTTCTGGTAGATATAGTTTTAAAAACATGAAGCTATTTCGTTTGAAAATTTTAAATTTAAATAAGTATTCATACAGTTACTCGTTCACAATAATGATACCAAAATAATTGGTATTAAGATTTTTTACTTGCTTATTTCCTCCCTTCGTGCTTTCGAAAAACAAGAAAAAAATCAAAATTTACACCAAAATACGCAAGCCTCATTTTGGTGTATACTCAGCTGTGTTGAAATTGGCGTGTATTTTTCATGGAGTTAAGTTGCCAGTCGTAATATTTCATTCTAATTATTTTTTAACAGTTAAAACCAATGTAAACTGACATGAACTTCACTTTTCATGTCTATGTTGTAATATGCCACTATATGTGGGAACCATTTTTGACAATAAAGAATTATTATTATTATTATTATTATTACAATCAGCGAACGGAAAATATTAGCAATTTTTAAATTTGTATTTAAAAAGAGGCGATCACTTTTTTAAAATTATTTTGAAAAAAGTAAAAACGAGAGTGAAAGTGAAAGCATACATTACGACTTTAGATTAAAGTGTCCAAAGAAACCTAATTCAGAACTGTACAAGCAATCAATTCATTGGTACGGAGTTTCTACTTGGAACAATTATTATACAAGCTTTATAATCACCAATTTAGAAAGATCACCCTATGATGTATTTAAAAAATATGCTATAACAATACCTTAAAAGAAAGATGTAAAATTTTTGTATAAAAATTAATATGTTCTTGTGATGGCAAAAGGCTTTGTGCTACATTGCAATGTCACGGAGGTAACATCTGCGTAAATGGTACTTGGTATTTTGTTGAAGATTTAATGTTTTAATGGTAAGGTACAAAACCAGACGAAATTGTATTAATGACTGATACCTGTAAACCGGAAAATAAAAGCTATCTATCTATCCATTTATCTAAGATCCTATTATTTTTTATTCAAATTTCAGGAAAAGCAGCAATCAGACAAAAACAAGCCGTAGAGGCATCAGAAATAAGCTATAATATCTCGTGTTTAATTGAGTTGCAATGAATGTAAGAGAAATAGAGAAACAATACTGATGATGCAAATGAAACGGAGGCCTTGTTGCAACCGTAAAACAGCTAAATTATTTAAATTTGAAATTGCGGGTATGATATATGCATAATGTGTATTTGACATTTTGAGCGCTAGTGAAAGAAAAACGCACACCAGATAACTGAATTTTGCACTTAAACTTAAAGTTATTAGGCTTAAATTGTAAGTAGTTTCATTGCCAATGCTATGACAATACAATGACAAGGAAACTGGTTTTGATATGACATACTGTAACGACACCAAGCTGTTAGCAAAGCACACAAACACAAGCGTGTAATAAACAATACGTACTTAGACCATCAACTTGATTTTTTAATACGCTGATGGGTAACTTCCAAGTAATCGGGCCATTTATTGATGCCGCTTTCCTATAGCTGATGCATTCATGGCTGAGACGTAAAGCAAGCCTTCGTATTTAAAGGTTCAGAAAATCACAAAAAATCCAAGGAATTATACTTTCCAGCTTCATTACAATAGCGCATTTATTTTTTTAAGTTGCCGAATCAGAGAAATCTACAGGCTTATTTTTTCGAGAACATGTAGGTGATGAAACTTAAACATATTAAATGGATTGCCAGAGAATTATAGAAAAACTTTTTGAGCAGTACGACTTAACGGCATGGTTTATTTTATATGTATGTTGCTTAAGGAATCATAGCATCAGACAGCTGTTAGTGGTGCCTAAAACATTGATTGACCAATCAAGTTTGTAAATAAAACTCAGATTTTGAAGGCTGGAATTAAGTTCTCGGGAATTAAAATCCTAGTTACCTATTTAAACATGTAGTCAGCACCTTTGTCTAATCATAAAGAAGTCTGATTAAAAGATGTCAATTAACATTAGTGCCATGAGCTTGTTATATTATTTTATTGTATTTAAACCATCGTTTTATATTCCCATTGCGTTTTTGTTTTGACTATGATAAAATTAAACCCTTTGCGTTATGTAATATAAAGCAAATCAGCATTTAGATGTTTTCCACATAAACAGCATAAGGTAGGATTAATTTATTATATCCAGAAAATAATTTAAATTCATGTATCTGATAATAAAAAATGTAGTGTTTTAAATGTGCCAAGTTATAATAAGGTCAATATAATTACTTATTCCCAACAAAAATCATAAAGAACAAAATTATCCAACAAAAGGTTTTGTTCAGGCTAAATATACGTTGACTAAAAGACTGAAAACAACTGCATTGTTTTTGTGACAAAATCTGTAGTTAAACTTATCCAACTTTAATAAACAATTTCTGTGGAGAATAATTAAAATATCTGACAAAATATGGTTTTTTACAAAACCTTTCTTCGGTCTTCATGCAAGTGGCTGTAACAATTTTTATTATTATTCACTCAGACAAGACTCGGAATCCATATTTGAATCATCCAAAAAGTATTACACCATAATTTAAATTTTTGTTGTTGGAATATAAAATTGATGGTACGCTCGTCTGCCGAATATTTATTTATTACATTGTGAGCATTTGTTAATAAATGTTAAACTACACATTCCCGCAACAAAAACATCGTATCAAATAATCCAGAGTTATTCTTAATATTCTTACTGGCTTATTTGATTATTGGCTAGCTGAGGGCATTTAAAATTAGGCAAATTCCCGAAATGTTAGTCTGAGTTCTGCAAAAAATTCAGAAACCAAGTTTAGTCATCAAATTAACTAAAATTTGATGAAAATTATTTGATTTCTTCCCGCGATATCAAACGCCGCTTATTCAACTTTTGGAAACCAAATTCAACGTGACATAAGAAACTAGTGATAAAAACTTTGTAATTTTGTAGTGTAGTGTTTGTCTTCGGACCTTGTCAGTTAGTTAACATGGAATTGAATGCTAGCGGTGCGATTCCCGATTGTCCTAGCGACGCAGTTGACAATCATCATCACAATGGTGAGTCCTAATTTAAATTTTCCTGCTAAAACCCACCCAAGAGTATTTTAGCACTGAGTTTGATTATGTAACTCATGGTCTTTTTATGGAATTTTAACAGTAAATAAAGACAATACCACGATGGATCTTGAAAAGTTCCTGACTATTTACCCAAATATTTCTTTGGTTGTGAATTCAGTGGCTTTATTTCGGACGTTACCTCATAGTGATCCGCTTTTTACTCAAGCGCATAATGAATCACCTTGGAAGGATCAAGGAGATCTTGTTTTTATTTGTGCAGAAGGCGTGACCGTTCGAGCACATCGAATACTTTTAAATGCCATTCTGCCGGTTTTTGTTAACGATCTTTTTAAAATTCAGGCTCTTGTCACAAACTCAAAGGAATTTCCATCGCCGCAACTGCCTATATTCATATTGGGCATTGACGCTAGTTGCGTGAAGACATTTTTTACTTTGCTAAATGAAAGCACAGCTTTAATGACTGGTCGTGAAATATTACAGTTAAAGAAATTAATTGAAGTATTGGGGATTCGGGAAGTTTCCATATCCGTCGACCAAACCTTCGTAACTGTAACTACTTTGACCTCCGAAAAAAATGGCAGCTCAAGCAATCATGATCGGCAGCTAACGATGATAAGGTAAACCACATTTGTACCCACAGAATGGTATATGTAAACATTAAGCGGGTCAAAATTACATATCTAACTGCAAACTATTTTCATTAGTGGAACAGAAACTAGCCAAGCCAAAAAATTCCAGAAAAAAAGACAACCTATTAGAGAAGATGTTCGAAAATCTGCGTTGGCTGCATTAGCAACTGGAGAGACTGTGGATAAAATTTGTTCTCAGTATAATCTAAGCCCGAAAACGATTAGCCGATGGAAATATGATTGTAAACGGAAATCTGGAGCAATAAAAGCGAACATTGTCACAGTACAGGAATATCATAATTCTGAACCCATGGATATTTCTCCTGTAAAATCATCGCCTACCGAAACCCAAAATTTGGCAACACAAAATGTTGTACCCGAGGTTGCAGAGGAGGATGACACAAATCAATAATTGTTATATGGTGTTTAATCGTCAAACTTCTTATAAATGTGTACCCTATCAAGACAGTGATTTCAACCCATATGTCCATTGACCGACACATATTTTATACCGCTATATGGTCATTTTTAACACGTAGAATTTTGATTACTGAACGTATGTGGGTAACTGATTACACAATAAAATACAATTTTGTTTCACTTTTTTTCAAGTCAAAAAACGACGGTTGATAATAATCGTTTAAATTGTTAACCTTTTAGTCAGTATGTGATAAAAGGCTCGCAAATTCCAGACAATTCAGTTGACAGAGTTTTAGCTGAATAAATGACAATTTATTTATTCAAACAAATAACGGGATAGCTAGCGATTCAGCTTATTGCTCCATTTCGTGCTAACTTTATATTATATTGGCTTTTTAATTTAAAAAGTTTTCTAAAATAGCTGTGTATTATGCAATTTCATTTATGAATCTGAAGACGTCACAGATTTAAAACAAGGTCGTTTCCGAAGCATACGATTTGTATAGAACCACCAAAGAAAGTGATTTGGATAGTTTACTCATATTTCGTAAAATAATGTGTTGTTAAACCTGATGTTGTAACACAATCACTGTGATTTCGCCCGACTAAACTTCTAGATAAACAGGTTATTGTATTTTCGATATATTAGAGCATCTGAATCACACATATGCATTTACTTTTCCGTAAAAGCTAACGTTACGAGGCCTAATTAAATTGATTACTGAAATTTACTGCTTTCTCTATAATTTGCATCATTCAATTTAACAGATCATGTATTCTCTCTATTCATACCGAGATTTAGAGTATGTATTTACAATTGTGTATCACGACCTCAAATTTTGATGCTTATTTGCTACAAACCCAATGGTAGTTATGCAACACTTTATGTCATTAAAAACTCCTAACGTCAAGGCATTAAAGTCATACGACTTCTGAGTTTTATACTTCTCCTATACAATGAAAACAGTCGAAAATAAAATGGTTACTAGCAGTATTTGTTCCTACAGCAAAATTGTCAAAACTCTCATAGTTGAAGACCATCCAAAAATTCGAAAAAGAGAGCAAATAGTGATCAATGATATTTAGGCAGCTTACAAGATAGCAGACAGCTTTCTCGATGAGATACATCCAAAGTTACCCTGGATATACTTTCCTGAAGATTCTTCGAACGTAGCCAAAGGTCTTGAAATAGTACCCTTCTATGATTGAAGTAGGCAAGAATTTGAACGATTAGCCACGCACGATACATTGAATCAAAGCTAGGTAATTACCCAGCAAAGCTAACATTAAACGGTAGCAGAAAATCGCAAGCCCTAACAACCCGCGCCTGACTGAACGCAAGCCTATACCTTTTTTAAACATAATCCTTTTTGTTTCTTCCAAGTTAGATAAAATATATATTGGCCAGTCTTATGTTCTGATCAGTCAGATCTGGTAATAAATTTTTGGATTGATTTGTTCGGTTATACATCCAGGGAAGTGTTGGGTTGTAATTAGTTAGGTTAGGTTTAACATCGAGGAAAATGTTGGGTTGTAATTAGTTACTTTAGGATAGGTTTTTCGTCGAGGGAAGTGTTTGTGTTTAATGGGCTGCTTGGGAATATATAAACTCTTATAGGAATATGCCTAGAATGGAATATACACGGAATTCTTATATATCAAAGGCCTGGGCGTGCGATTTTTCATGTCTAGGCTTGCCACTACTCGGGCTTGGGATTTCCCACCCTGGCGTGGGTTGTTGAGGCTCGGGATTACCTGCAAACCATTAAACAAGTCATATCCATAAACAAAACAGCAAAGAAAGCGTCCAACTGGTGGACGCAAATTTGGTTTTAAAAAACGGTATGACGGAGAATATGCTAAAATTATCGTTAATTGTAAAATGCCTTTTGAAATACCCCCACACGAGACATCAAGAACTTCTAGACAGAATTAAAAGACGAATAAACCCAGCTATGAAAATTTTCAAAGTTGTTCCCGAATGAATCATTTTACTGGATAACTAGAGTCGAAACGTTACTAGGCATCCTGAAGGAGAATTTATATTTTACAACGCATTTAACATGGTTCATATAATGAATACGAGACCATTAAAGAATCCAGTCCTGCCTCATTATAATGCTTCAACATTGTAGAGTTTGAGGATATATATGTGTATTCAACTAATGCTTCTGGTATGTAGTAAATTAGCTTGAACTATTGTAGCCATGGTTTTTGTATATGTTCATCAAATCAGTGAGTCGACCTGAAATTTGCATCAAATGGAATATTATTTTACTATTTAAAGCATTTTAAATTCGAAAAGATCTTCATTGTTTTAGACGATCTCATATTTAAGTTTTCTCTAGCTAAAGTTGGGTTTAATGTTTTTCGTCACCGAAACCCGTATTGTTGTTAACGTATTTTTTTCTGATTTACTGATTATGTGTATTCTTTAAACAGTTAATTTATGCGTATTGAAACTTTCTTATTTTGACGTTTGCTTGGCCAAAGAATATCAGTGATGCGGTACCGATTCTATGCAAGAATATTTTACTGAATGTAGTAATACCAGAACAACTAAACTTACAAAACAGCAACAATTGAAATGATTACTTTCTTCTATCTCAGCAAAAGCTTTTTGGTATTTTCAGTTACTTGTCAAAAAATTCAAAAAGAGTAAGTATGTTAACTTTTCTGACAGTATTATTATATTAAGTAATCACTTGATTTCTCCAAGTAAACTTGGCAAAACTATTTGATATACGTTCACTTTTACCCTTTGACCAAATATTTCCTTATAATCTCCTAAACATAATTAGGATTTGGCAAGAAATACTCGCTTGATCTAAATACGAGAGTAGTGTATTGTCGCATGGTCAGATTATTAACACCCGTATAGGCTCATGAAACTGCAAAGATCGGGATGAGCAAGCAGATAAATAGGGCATCGCGACCAGTGTTGATTTACTTATATAATTAAACAATATAATTCCCTGACTTCATTGTCTTTATGTGCGTGAGTAACTTTATACTGTGATTTCCTGATGAGATATATATTTGATGCATTTATGATTATTTAAAAAAAAGACTGAACTCAACGCTGTCGAAAACAAACCGGTTCATTTTTATAATAGCCAATGACACATGTTGTGGTTTATTAATATGAAAGCAATATCTTATCCGACGTATATCTGATAAGCTTACAAGATACAAACATGGTAATCGATTAAGGCTTAAAGGAGAAATAAGTTGACTTCTCCGTTTATTTTTTGCTTCTAAGTCGTTGGGCCAACTGCATATCCTTAGGCATTATCGTTACACGCTTTGCATGCAATGTGCACAGGTTAGTGTCCTCGAAAATGCCAACCAAATACATCTCGGAGGCTTCCTACGGATAAAATTTCTTATTAAGAAAATTGTTTTATTTGATAATTCATAACAAACGGGCTTTACCTGAAGAGCGGCGATTGAGGCACTTTGAAAACGAAGATCTGATTGAATTTGGAGTGCAATTCCTTTGACTAATCTCTGGAATGGTAGTTTCCGTATGAGTAATTCAGTGCTTTTTTGATATTTTCTTATTTCTCTTAAAGCAACCGTTCCTGGTCTAATAACAAAATACTTATTCAAAATAAAGTTAACCCATATAATTATTAATTTTTTTAAAACAATTACCTGTATTTATGAGGTCTTTTAACGCCACCAGTTGTAACTACAGGAATGATTGGCTCCTTTCTTGCCACTTGGTGAGGAAATGTTTTTGAAGCCACAGTTTTTCTAGCTGTTTGCTTGGTACGAGCCATTTTAACTCAATATCTACATTCCAAACATTAAAGCATTAAATTACATCATGAACTAGCTTCTACGAAAATATTCCAATTTTTCCGATGCGTCACCTACGATAAACTCTACAAGGTTTTTCAACAAAGTTATGAAAAAAACCTAAATTGTTTACATTTGCGTTAGCCAATGTAAAAACGAGTTTCAAACGAAACGGTTCTTTAATGATTAAATCAGAAATGTCTCCAGATCTCTTAAAGACTTCAGTTAAACAGTAAAGGTTTAATTTAAATAAGAGACTAGCCTTAACAAGTTAACGAGAGAGCCTTTGTAGTAATTGGCACTTGCAGTGTTCAACGAGTATAACTAGAATGTCGAAAGAGGAACTTTTATTTTTATAACTGTCTTCGCATTTTAATACTATAAAAATATATTTAACTCTTTTTCGTTAAGTATATTCTTAACACAAGTTCACCTGCTTATTTTTTTTGCATTTTAATGTGTCAATCAATAAATTTATTTATTTGAAAATATTGAAATAGCGAAGATGTGTTTTCAATGAACATGTTTAAAAATGCCTCATCCCCGAAATTGAATATCACAAAGTTTTAAATCTGTCAGAGCCAGGTACGTTGACCTAAAGTTTTGATTTCAGAATCAATCTCATTGCAAGAAGTTCTACAAAAAATATTATCGTCGTACTTATATTTGCACCAATATATGAACACTGTTTCGTTAAAAATCTATTGCATTTATGTGAGCTTACGGATTTGCCTGGAATAATTTTTTGTTGCTTCTCGAAGCCAGAAAAGTTTAAATAGCTATTACGGGTTTGAGTTTTGTATTTGTAAGCATTTAATATAATAAACACCAGAGGTTTTGTGTCCTAATTTTTTAAGTTCTCCGTCATGTATATCACAGTAGCCATATATTGATACAGATTGTGTCTCGCAATGCAAAGAGAGATGATAGCTATCCTTTTTTACAATTTTTGCCTATTGTTGACGATCGTCATGTTCGATCAAAAGTTTGACAAGAAAACTTTCATGTTATGTTATCCTCTATCATGTAAAACTGTAAAATCAACCCCAAAAAATATACTAATCAAGTTTGTCGCCGTTAAATATATTATAATTCGACTTTTGATTTACACTGCACCGGTAATTGAAATGTCCTAGTTCAGTAGATCGCTTCAGACTTTTCATCCGAAAAATACAGCAGAATTAAATGTCGACTGAACAATGCTGTACATTTGTTTTCAGAATATAACACATTCAGCTATGTAATCTTTCTTTCAAGTTATACATTAAAGTCGGATTTGAATAAAAATCCAACAGAAGTTTCATAAATGTTATTCAGTAGATTAAAATTTTGCATTCTGTCTTAGAAGTTAGACGGAATTTTCGTATGCTGTAATTTTTAATTGGGAAAAGCTTTTTGTTCACTGCGAAAAAGATCTGTGTTCCCTGCATATCATTTAGTAGCGTACCTGCGGTCACGCAGGACCTGTAATTCT
>JAQFXM010001993.1:0-27571 GCA_034693345.1 Entomobrya multifasciata
AATGTGTTGATTGTGTGCAGTGCAGATGAGATGAGAGCTAAAAGTATCATATCATGTCATGATGACTATGAATGACACGAACAAGACGTAGACTTTGACTTATCATGACTATTATAGTTTATTGCTGATTGACGTGAATTGGATTTGGTGTGGTACGCTGGTACGCACAATATGAGACTTTTACAAAAGCTGAATGGAAAGTGTACAAGAGTTTTCGTAATTGTTGTTGTTGTTGAATTTAATGACAAAATTGATTTTAAAAGTTAAACGACAAAACAACCTGTACTTCAGAATCAGAACGTAGCACAAAACTACCTTTCTAAAATAAGTAAAATTAAAATGAGTGCAAAAAGAACCTCAACTAGAAAAACGACGAAACAAAATGCATAATATATGGAATATTTTGGGTTTAATGAATGTATTGAGGTTGGGGCAATACAATACGTCTCTTTAAAACAAGTTACTTTACTAAAAACTAAACTTTTAAATGTATTTTAAAGATCAAAACACTCATTTACGCCACAATTACGCGTTTTTGTATCTCACATAATAATTGTTGATAGAGAATCAACTTATGAAAGGATGAGTCACGAAAATGAAACACTCTTCATGTCTGAATCTGATTTATAAATCATGGAACAAAATGTAAAGAATGATGGGAGTTGTTTATGAAGGTTAAATGTTTCATTCTACACACTTCTGCTGCTTTTATGTTCATTCTGTTTTTGTATTGAAATAGCTGTACATTTAACTCGACATTTTAATTTTAACATGTACAATACAGTTATCAATGCAGAGATACAGTGGTAGTGGTGTAGGCTTCACAGAGCTGAGAGCTGAGTAATCCATCTTGGAATTGGAACTTTTCATGTTTTCATGCATGAAAACACGTTCATAAAAAATCATTTCAATTTTCAAGGCTTCGCTTTTGTACCAGCTTTGTGCATAATGGTTCCATAAACATGAAACTGAAACATGTTTTATATGTTAAACATTAAAATATTAAATTCTTCCTTCATCCTTCAAAGATTAATGTTAGCAAAAGCCAATGCTATCCAACTCATAATGCGTATTCAATGATTTGGTTTTAGGTTTTAGAATTTAGGTTCAGTATTTAGGTTTTATGGATCACAAATTTTACATTTCAATGCCTCGTTTTATTCGGGTTTACACTGTAAACTTTACAGCTGTTTCGATTACTTCCTAGGGAGGATGACAAGACAAAGAAGTCTTTGATTTCGAAACATTACGTGGCAAAGCGATCTGTTTTGTGAAGTGTCTCGAACATCATGTCATGTCACTATGAGAATTTAAATGTGATGATGACTATGACGTGTACTGATGTGATGAGATGACTGATAAAACTGCTGATGAAATCAACGCATGACTATGACGCATACTTTAAACATATTTTGCTCTGTTTTTAGGCGTCCAAAGCTTTGCTAACGCCAAAGTATAATCCTTAGGATTGCACTGCATTGCGAGTTCGTTAAGTTCGATACACGAACAACATTTAAATCGAGATTATGCATAACGCCCCAGTCCCATCCAATCTCTTTCCAGCTTGTTTGTCTAGTAAAGTAGTAAAGTAAAGTGGTCTTCATATTTTCTGTGCTTGGCTCTTGGCTCTGCTCTGGTGCGGCTGCAACATACGCATACGTGGTTTTACTTTGACAGTCAGTCTAAAATCATCATCTGTTATCGGCTT
Organism: Entomobrya multifasciata; assembly: GCA_034693345.1. Lineage (NCBI taxonomy): Eukaryota > Metazoa > Arthropoda > Collembola > Entomobryomorpha > Entomobryidae > Entomobrya > Entomobrya multifasciata. The sequence goes on from JAQFXM010001993.1 coordinate 1,709, forward strand.
CACGTTCATCAGAGTTCCCTCATAAACTTTTGTTTAAAGTGAGTTTTAAAGTTTAACTAACCTAATTGAAAAGGTGTTTCAGTTTCATACATTATCACATCATTTAACTAAGGTACTTTTTCTTTTATGTCTATTTTATTCGTTTTTTGTGTCATTTCAAATAAAAGTCACGCCATTAATAGTGTATAGTTCACCTAGATGGAAGTTGTACGTGTTTGCTGGAAAATTCGTATTCCCTAATTTGTCATTTAATTGTTGTTTTATTTTCCAGTCAAAATGGACCCACAAATCGCTCAGTGGTTTGCTGCAGTGGATGCTGATCGTTCCGGTCAAATAACGGCACCAGAACTCCAAAGCGCGTTGATGAGTAGCAATGGACGTCAGTTTTCGGAGACTGCATGCAAACTAATGATTGGTAAGTCAAAAGATTTTTAAAAGTGTATTTTTTTCAGCATTTACACAAAAAAGTGGAATTTCACCTCAAATTATCTGAACATTGCTTTGTTTCTCTTGCCGGTAAAACGTTCATAATGAACAATACAACCGAAACAATTTTATTATCATGCAAATGCACTGTCATGCAAATTATTATAAAAGAGAAGATGCTAAAAAGAAGATATTGCTAGAAAAGTAGGACACGGTTTCTTGTAAGGTAGTTTTTGTGCCGAATGTCGTAGTTCGGCTGTCCCCTTCATTTCATTTTGGTTCAACCACCATTTTGGACGCTTCGTTTTTCTATTGCTAGTCAATACCAAAAATACGCCACAATGAAAAATATTTTTTGACAATTTCAGAATTTTAAAACAATCGATTACTAGTCAGCTATATTCGTAATAACTGTGATATAGTTTTATAGCAAGAAATCCTTCATTTAAAAAAAAATCCCCAAAATGTCTGATTCAGATTTAGAGGTAGACTCCAAAGCTGAAGCCCTATCAGTAATGTCTGCAGGTTCCTCAGCTAAAACCCGTAAAATCTTAAAACCAGTTAGTCCCTCAGCAAGTAGAAAAAGACAGGATTGGGTAGCAACTTTCATGACTGAAGACAAAGTCACCTTCGAGTGGCGTCGCAGCGGCGTCAGAAAGCTAAAAGATGGTTCTTCAGCTGTAACATACAAATGTGCACTAGGTGGTTTGAAGTGTGACGCACGTTTAAAGAAAGTAGTGGGTGAAGATGAACTAAGCTATTTTTCTAACGGCAAAGATCATAATAATCATCCATCAGATGGAGAGCCAGAAAAGGAAACCTCAGTTAAAAAGAGAAATAAGAAAAGAAAAGCAGAGAAGAAGGTTGAGGCTGGTGATAGTAGTGACAGTGACTCAGAGTCTAATTCAAAAGCTGTGAAACAGGGAATGTCTAATATGGTGAAAAAACATATTAAAAGTAAAAGTAAGAAAAGGGCTAGGATTATTTCGGAAGTGGAGGAGAATGATGAAGCCACTGAGGAGGTTGATTCAGGCAATGAAGGTGACGGTGACACTGACCTGGAGAGAAAACCCAGTAGTAAAAGTAAAAAGAGTCGCAAATCTGATGTTGGTTATGATAGAAAAAAAGACAAAGACAGTGAGAAGGAAAAGAAGAGAAAAACGCCAAAAGTTAAACTTGTTATTCCGATGCCTTGATGAATTTATTTTTAATCTTGTAATTACTCCACAATTAGTTTTTTTTTGGAAATGCACGTTATACATGTACAATGTACACATGATTTATATCATACTTTTTATTTTTTGTTTTATTATCTATTCAGGTTTGTTTGACCAATCTGGAACCGGTGCGATTGACATGAACGGATTTTCCCAACTTTATGGCTACGTCAACCAGTGGCTGGAATCTTTTAGGCGATATGATCAGAACGGTTCTGGTTTCGTTGACCAAAACGAATTAATGCAAGGTAGTTAACCAAATAAATTGAGATCTTTCGAAAATCGCATTATTACTGTAAAATATTTTAATCCACTAAAAGAGTTAATCACTATCCAATTGTCTGATTCCAATAGCATTGACAACTATGGGCTATCGTTTCACCCAGCCGTTCGTCAGCTTTTTGCACCAAAAGTAAGTACCTCAGTTCTAAAAACTTCTAAAAAACTTAGCCTGGAAACATACTTAATTTTCTTGCTGATGTTCTTGTCTTAGATTTGGTGAACGTGGCCAAGGTGTTCCCGTTGATGGATTCATTATGATTTGCATTCTCATTCACAAACTTACTGATGGATTCCGGAAGCGTGACACAGCCCAGCAAGGCGTCATTACAATCAACTATGAGGACTTTCTTTCAACTGTCCTTCAAGCTTGGGTTTAAAAAGGGCTGTTTTTTCGTTACTTCTCTTCTACAGTGCCTGTCCATTAATATACTTTTTTGTAAGATATTCTACTAAATGTACACCTCTTTGTAAATTCATTTAATTTAGACACGTTCAAAAGACTTTTTCACCATGTTTCTCTCTAATTATTGTGGTGCTGATGATGTTCTACGATTTCAAAATGCATAAAATTCACAAAAAAAAGTTTATAATGTTATTCGCAAAATGTATACACAAATAGCATTGAATGAAATGGTTGTAGTTTTGTTTTGTTAATATTCCAGTTTGATTGAATACTTACATTGTTCATTGTTTGATTAAAATAGTGATTTTAGTACAAATTATGACTTTTGTAAAAATTGATAAAATGTTCCCGTTCTAATTCATTATACGATATTTATAGGGAAAATGAACTTGAAGTTCTTTGTTATGCAATGCAGTATTGTTTTTTTTGTAAGTTTCCGTATTAGTTTAAATGTGTAAACTGTACAGATACTTTATGTTCCGTTACAATACATTAAGTTCCTGATATATGAAATTAATTATAAAGTTCCTTACCTTTTGACAAAATCGAAACAAAAAATCATCAAAAATGTTTTAGCATTATATTCATTAATTTCATTAGCATTAAATCACCTCATCTATTCTGAGTTTCATCAAAAAAGCTTTCACTTTAATCAAAGCGAACTAATGACTTCACTGGCAACGAAGTACGACGCACGCCACTTGCATTTTTGTCCTCATCCTCATTGGTTCACTCTTGACATCTTTGCTTTCACTTTTTGCACGGAATGAACAGCTGCTGCTGCTGTGCTTGCAAGAGTTTCTTTGATGCTGATTGCTGATGCCGGTGCATTACTTGTCATTTTTGTGAAGTTTCAGAGTTCACCGTGTTTAGTTTATAGCACACCTTCGTTTTGACCTTTCATCTTCCAGAGGTTCCAATTAATCATCACTTTTGGTATGTCGCTTCTCAGGTCGATTAATATACACAAATCTCGAGGAATCATTAGAAGGTATGATTGATTTTGATTGGATTGGTGTGCGTGTGTTTGTCAGTTGGCATTAACATGAATGCGTGGGAGAAATGTGTGAGAGAACATGTCAGATTTACAGGTTATGTAGCGTGTAGGTCATGATGATATCAATGATAGTTTGGTTTTGTTCTCTTGACATTACACATTTGCCTATTGATATTGACACTACTTTCCAAAAACAGTTTTTCAAATCACCGTTGTAGGCATTGTTGTTCGTTCGTTACTCTGTGATTTTAATATAGTTTCAAATTCAAAGTAATTTACATTTATCCATATCTGTGAATTTGCATATCTTGAAGTGGTATGTGTGGAAAATTTTCAGGAATAATTTAAATCTAAAGATAATCATTTGCATAATTACAGGTTAGCCATTCATTTCTCTCTAGGATTCATCTCAGAACTGTGATTGTATAAAATGTGCATACCTATGTGGAATGAAATTAATTGTAAATTTGCATGTCATCATCACACACCTCTCTACAAGAATATTCTGTTAAAATGTTCACAATCGCATTGCTTGTAGCGATAAGGTGAAAAAATCAATTGGGGTTAATTAAATCATGCATAGATGTTCTTGCTCTTATCAGTTTTCCAGTTCGACCGGACAAATATATTATCAATAGACTTGTTGTTGTCACTTCTGTAGTCTGTAGATGTTATTGAATGAAAATTCAATGTTAACGATGATTGAATTTAATCTTTGTATTCCTCTCATCTCGCAGTGCCGTCTACTCACTATTCATACCGCTTTTTGGATACGCTCCTGTACCCTTGTGCGCTGCCGCAAATCACGTTCACTCATCAAATTTATCCCAAGTCCGATTTTTGTGTGAAGCTGGAGTAGCAGAGAAGAATTTCTCTTGGAAATTTAATCAATCATTTGAGGATATTGGCAAAAGTTGGTGTAGCAGTTTGGCTCACAAGGAATCCATCATGTCAAAAGACAAGTGGCTAGGAAAATCGGACCCGAGCTCTTTCTCTAATCCAGAGGATATTCGGACTGAATCTTTGACTTTGAGATGGAAGTTGGACTTTGTCCAGAAAGTCATTACTGGCTCCGTTGTCCATGATCTGGTGGTCGTCAATCCAGATGCGAAAGAGCTTGTAAGTCGCTTATCGAACTTATGAAATTACTAGTAATACTCCTGAAAAGTTTAACTAGCTTTATTTTTCTAATCTTGCGTAGATCCTGGAAACCCGTGATATTGTAGTTAGCAAGGTCGTGTCTCTGACCAATGGAAAGGAATTGTCGTTCAAAGTTGGAGCAACTGTGTCGTCATTTGGGGAGCCGTTGACTATTCAGGTTGCAGAAGCCATTCAAGCTGCCGGGTAAATTCACTAACAAGTGACGAACTAAATTAGCTTATCTGTCAGTATTTTTATCATGTCTTATAATTCTTCACTTTACAGACCAGGTAACAAGTTACAAGTTGAGATTCATTACACCACAACTGATAAGTGTACTGGACTTCAGTGGCTTGATCCTTTGCAAACTGCTGGAAAAAGACATCCTTATGTCTTTAGTCAGTGTCAAGTAAGTACTGCCGACGTGCTGAACGAAATATTTTGTATAAAACCAGTTAAAATTATTTTTTCTAAAATGACTGTTTTGGAACGTTTTAGGCCATTCATGCGCGCGCTCTATTCCCGTGCCAAGACACTCCATTCGTCAAGGCAAAATACAATGCAAATATTTCTGTTCCTAAAGACCTCCAAGCTTTAATGAGTGCTGTTCCCGTTGGTGAGCCTCAAATTGATGGCAACAACAAAGTCTATCAGTTTGAGCAGAAAATCCCGATTCCCAGTTACTTGACTGCGATTGCTGCCGGAGATATTGTTGGAAAGGAAGTTGGACCCAGGTCAAAGGTCTGGGCGGAAAAGGAAATCGTTGATTCTGCAGCTTTTGAATTTTCTGACACAGAAAAGATGGTGCAAGCTGCTGAAAATATACTCGGAAAGTAAGTTTAACGATGCTTTTTAAATTAAGTTGGTTTTTTATTTAATAAAAAATAAATGTACACGATTTTTTTTCATTTAGGTATGTTTGGGGTCAATATGATATCCTGGTGCTGCCTCCAAGTTTCCCTTACGGAGGGATGGAGAACCCTTGCTTGACATTCGCCACCCCAACTCTATTGGCTGGTGATAAGTCTCTTGCCAATGTTATCGCGCACGAAATTGCTCACAGTTGGACAGGTAATTTGGTTACCAACAAAGACTGGGAACACTTTTGGCTGAATGAAGGATTCACAGTGTTTGTTGAGCGCAAGATTTTGGCTGCTTTGCAAGGAGAGGAGTACAGGTTAGTTTATTTTACTTTGAGTAATTGTCGCTTAAAATATCAATATTTTTCCAATGATTCAGTTGAATATTGAAACTCATAATTTTTAGGCAATTCGCCTCCATTGGGGGATGGAATGAACTCGAAGAACGAGTTAAAGAAATGAAAGAAGATAATCCGCTGACCAGATTAGTTGTTGATTTGAATGGAACAGATCCCGATGATGCTTTTAGCATTGTGCCTTACGAGAAAGGATACGCATTTTTGTACTACCTGGAACAGAAAGTCGGCGGAGCATGTAATTGTTAATTTAATTGATGGAAATTTGAACAATTAGCGCATATCATAAATCAATCATTCAACTTCCATTCTAGCTGTATTCGAGCCTTTCCTCGCCGAGTACATTCAGAAGAACAGCTACAAATCCATTGACACTAGTGTATTTATTGCAAACTTCACAAGTTACTTCAAGTCTAAGGGATTGGAGGACAAAATCGCTGATGTTAACTGGGATGGATGGCTGTACACTCCTGGAATGCCTCTTGTTAAATCTGAGTATGACCAAACGTTGCGAAATGACTGCAACAATTTGAAGAACCGTTGGTTGGAGTGGGATGCTTCTACTCCGATACCTTTCCAAAAGACTGACTTGGACACCATGTTTTCCGCACAAATCCAGCAGTTCCTGCAGGAACTAATTGAAGAGGGTGGTCTGCCATTGGCGAAAGTTCAAGCCATGGATAAGGTGTACAACATGACAGGCCGGAAAAATTCTGAAATTCGATTTAGGTAAACATTTTTGTATTGCAAATTGCGAGGAAACTTTTTTTTCTATACTCCAGTTAATGATTTTATTGTAATTTTTTCGGGGTATTTCAGATGGATTCGCCTGTCTATCCGGTCACGCTCCCTGGAAATTGTTCCACTCGCCTTGCAATTTCTGAATGAGCAAGGAAGAATGAAATTCGTTCGACCAATCTATCGTGAGCTTTATGCATGGGAAGAAATGCGACCAACGGCAATTCAAAATTACAAGGAGAATTCCAAGTTCATGATGCACGTTCTCGCCAAGATGCTCCTTCAAGACCTTCACCTTAACAAGTAAACCCAAAATGCTAAAAAGTGTGTTATACTTTCAACTTCAAGTGATGGTTTTGTGATTTTTTTTAAATAAAAAAATACAATTGAAACAAATCACGAAATTTTTTTACTCATTTTTTTTCTTTATTTCTTTATCATTAATATATTCATCATCTACGTAAGAACACTCCAGGAAGAAATTCATGTAACTTTATAAGAAACATTCGGAACTTTTATAACAATGTGATGGAAGAAGAACAATATTCATAAAACGTATTTTATTGGCATATCATTCACCAAAAAACCTAGTACCACTCAAAAATTCATTACATTATTACAAATTATTACTCTAAATATATTCGTTTTAGTGCAATCTTTAAAATGTCAACAGAGAAAAAATCAACAACCATTTTTAAAACTAATCATAATTATTTATTTCTCACCGGGATTTGTAAAAGGGAGAGTGTATATTTATTTGTTTTAAACTTTTATTAGTAGTATATCTCAGAAAAAAACAACAAAAAACTTTATGATTTTTTTTGTAATATGCACTATAACTTGCTATATAGTACTATATATACTGGCACTGAGAGAAAAAAAACTATAGAAGATTTTCTATGTAAGATCATTTTTTTATTAGATTTACATCCATGTCCCCTGCCAGAATGAAAATCTATTCAAATCGCATTCCTCATCATCGTTAACTGACCACTGACCTGTACTACAATCCTTCTTACATTTTTTAAAACCCTTTTTTCTCCAACTCCTCCGCTGCTGCAACTTAAACAATGGTTGAGCAAAAACAAAAGAAAAAACGAAGAAAAAAAACTATTATTGGAAGAGTTTACGTATTTTAAAAATTACATCTAAACATTTTTTTTATAATTACTTTTAATTTTTATAATAATATGCGGTTTCAATAGGTAAATCTCATGTATTTTTTTCATTCCGAGCTCCGACCTTAATAATAAGTATAGTAAGTTATTTTTATACCCTAATGGATAATAACAATCGTGTCGTCGTGTGTGAAGTGACTTTTTCTTTGTTGTATCTTCATTTGGATATAATCTGTCGTAAATGCGTTATCACCCGGTTTTAAATTTTATTACATAAAAATTATAATAGTCTATTTATTTTTTAAATTACAACTAAAATCCTGTATACTTTTGTCTATACACCAACCTACTTATCTAATAATCCTAATTTTATTTCGACTTAAATTTATCTCTCTAAATATTTAGTTTACGCGTATGTTGTATAATGTATACATTATATCATGATAAGAATCGACTATATTTTCTTCACGATAAATTTGTTAACCAAACATTAAAAGTTGCTGAGAACATAAACGAAAAAAAAATATTAGTTGCTCTACTAAATTACAAAGTTGCTGCTTAATAGTGTTAATTAGTATAATCATTTTTAAAAATTTACTACACATCGACTACAATAATATTTTTTCTGTAACGCGTGCGTCAAAAAAATTCTTTTCATGGTGTACACATATCATATCGACACTCATTCATACACTTAAAGTTTTTGACAATCTTGATTGATGGATGGTATATAGCGGTTCATCTATCAATTTATTGTAAAGTATTTAATATGCCTTTTCTCTTTTTTTCTTTAATTATATGGTAAAAAAATTATTTACAAGTAATAACTCAACATATTTAGTCGTTATCTTGATTAGTATTACAACAAATGTGCGTAAAAATTATTGACACGCGAAAAAATCATTGTTTTTGGTTCATAATTATAATTAAAATGGTGCATGGTGCATATATTTAAGTATAATCAGTAGATACATGAATTGGTAAGGACTCATGATAATCTTCTAAGTTAAAAAAATGCATACGATTTAATTATGCAATTTTTCGATTATTTCAAAGTAATCATCAAAAATACCTAACTATTCATAGTTATCTACTGACTAGATTGTTCTACTAATAGACTAAATAGCAAAATGAACTAGATACGTACAAAGTAAGCATAATATACGGTTTTTATTATTATGAACAACTGTAAAGTGATTTTAATATTTAAAAGAAAAAAAACTATATGAATGTGTACATTATTTAAATGCAATGTGTTTTTGACACGTTTTTGTCCTTATGAACAATTATTATACTTAATGCATTTATATTTCTAAGCTAAAAAATATAGCTACCATTTGTAAATTTTTTTTTTTTTACTCTAGATCCTCTCACATTTGAAACTTTTACACTTTCAAAAAAAATGGCCACTACTCTTAAATTTTAATTAGAAACTCAAAAATCTTGGCGTTTTTCTTACAAATGTAAATCGTTTATTTTTCAAGCGATTTTCTATATTCTAATAAATTGTAAATATATTTGTATGCAGATGATTTTATATAAGTTCATTCTCTAAAAATTGATTGTTTGTTGATGCATCGGTACTGTTTTTGTTCAACTAGCTTTACTAAATTTTTACTAAACGAGGCAAGTAAGTGCAAGTTTACAAAGTGCTGAGTTAACGTTTAACAACTTTGATAATTATTACCAGAGAACCATGTATATACTGTACAGTTAATTACTTTTTCTGCTTAATATTTTTAATTAGCCCTTAAAATTTACGAGTAATTTCGAATTTTTAATTAAATTTTAAACAGGTCTTTTTAGATTTGAATATAACCTAACGTATGTACGCACGTCAACGTAGAGTATGCATATATTTTAATCGAAAAAATCAACATGATTTTTTTAATAAGTATGAATACGTTACATAATTTTCTTGTGTTTTGCTGCGATTGATTATCATCATTAATGGCTAAAAAAGGATCATTACAATTTTTTATTAGTTTAAATGTACTAGTTTTTTTATAAGTATGTATTATCACAAAAATTCATGGACAAAAAATCGTTAAACTTTTTATTACTATTTTTGTAGGATTTATTTTTTTATTCAGCTGCTTATCAACAGATATTTTGATTGCTCTACACAGGATTTTTTTGCAGGACAGAAAACGTTAGGATTTTTTTATTTGGTGCATTATTTATGGTATGGTTTTTTAAACTATAATTTATATAAAAACAAATTATTACTTAATATTTTTTCGACGAGAATTTATTTTTTTGTTCAAATTATTCATTCTGATTATGTAGAATTATGTACAAATGATTGCTTTTCGACAAATTAGTGTATGTACTTGTGTAACAAATAATAACATATATGGACTTTTTTGCTTTATTTAAAGCTTCCATCAAATTGTAAGATTATCCCTGCAACTACCGTTTTTTAAAAGGTAATATATGTATTTATTTGTTTTTTTCTACTAAATAGCTTATTAATGAGTTGTACGTTCATCTGCTTTCCTTCTCTCTAAACATTTCTCGCTAAATATTTCTCTCTAAAAATGGATTTTATACTTTACTGATATCCATGTACGTAGCCTCTAAATGATTCTCCAATCTTAATAGCACGCTAAGTATACTTTGTTGTGTGCTGTGTACTTTTTCCAATACTCCCACGCACACACAACTTTTTTTCAATCAATCTTTCGTTGAATGATGGCTTTTCTCCCTAACACGTTTTTCCATTTTACTCTAAATTATGTACTATGCATTTTTACCATTTAATATAGGCACTTGTTTTTCAAACTTAAAGACTATAAAAAACTGGCTGAAAAATAACGACTTTTTTATTTATTGATGATTGTTGAACTTGTCACGATATTATTACTTAACAGGTATCATTTTTACATTTTATCGATAGATAGGGGTTTACAAAAAAATTAATTTCATTAAAGAAAAAAAAACGTATATATAGTTTTTTATACACCGTAAATTTACATTACAATGCTTTTATTAAGCTGATTTAAATTTTGCTCGCTCATTAAAAGTCGAGGAGTCCACCAAGTCAAGTAAATGATTTAATTTTTTGTAAAGTTTATTTTTTTTCATAACAACTTTTATAATGGCGACATATTTTTAAAAGTCAATCTAAAAAATTTAGTTAATTATTACTGCTGAGCACTCATTGCGGCTGCTGGCGCTTGCGTAGTGGAAGCAGAAGGGTTTGAATTGGCCTGCTGCAGTTGAAGCTCGAACTCTCGCATTTGAACGGCAGCTTCGACAAGAAGTGAAAATGGATAGTGGTGTTGATGGGTGCTCTTGGTTTGATGATAAGAGACGTTTGATGATGAGATTACAGAGTTATTATTGTTATTCGACTTATCCTGGTGATGATGATGAGTACTTTTCGTAGAATTACTTCCTCCAATTGAGTTATTGTTATTTTCATGTTTTACAATATTCACTGCCATGTTCACCGTTGTGGTGGTGGTGGTGGTGGTGGCGTTGTTTGAGGTTGAGTGTTGATTTTGCTGCTGACTCTCCTTTTTCAGATCAGTTAACGGTGACAATGAAGTGACTTTTACCTTATTTGGTTTTGTATCGATAACGAACTGAGTTGGTAACGAGTCTCCGGACGATGAACTGTCTCCTTTGGAAGATTCTGCGTAAGCTTGAAGAATTCTTCGCTTTTTGTGTCTGTACTGGTAATGGTGATCTTCACTGCTGCTACTACTGCTGTCACTGGATAGTCCGTCGTTACTATTGGTGGTGTGTGGTTTCGGTTGGGGTATCGTGGTGGAAGATGACGAGGAAGATGAAGAAGTTTTACTTGAATTACTACTGTTCTGGATTTGGAAGTGGTGACGGCGTCGATTTGTCGTTCTTCTGGAAATGGTAAACTGCTGGGGATCCTGACCTTCGCTGAGGATCATTTCTGGGAGGATTCTCCGACGTGCGTTGATGAACCAGTTGCACACCTACGGAAATTGGGGGAATGTGAGATGTTTTTAAGTTTGTTACGAAATGTACATTTTTTTCTCTTATGTTAATCATGATTTATTTTTATGGTTTGGTTTAGACATAAATCTTACCTGAAGTAACGATAATTTGGCCTGTTTTGACAACTCAATTTTCTCACTCTCACTCGGGTAAGCATTATATCTGTGGTCGTAAAGCCATTGGGTTAACAATGTGACTGATTCCTTTGGTAGGGTACCCCTCTTCTTCCTCTCCAGTGGCTCTTTGGAAGGTGACATTGACTTGTGGTCATTTTCGTCTGAAGTACTCAGCCCTGGGACGCCGGAAGCTAGCTCGGAAGCCATTGGAATATCTGTGTCCGAGCTATAGCACATGTCATCCCCATCATCAGTGCTGCTGGAAGCTGTCGTGTAATGTTGAGGATGCGTTTGGCGAGGTGGCGACAAACCTACGAAATAAGGAACAGGAACAAAGATAAAGTGACAATTTTTCCTGGGATCGTTCATATCCACTGACGCACTTGGATTCACAAAAAAATCCATCGTAGTTAACTATGACAGAGGCCGAGATTCTAAAAAATCTCCAGAATCAAAGAAAACCTCAAACCGTCGCCTCAAAAAATTCCGTAATTAACAATCAAAATTAAAATCCCAACTTATTGGCATCCAACTTGAGAAAAAAAGAAATTATGCAAGCAAGCCATTATGCAAAACTCAAAAAAGTTGCTGTCAACCGATACGGTTAACATGAATCGAGCATACACTCAATGTTGTGCAAATGCACAATTGACAGTCAAAGCAACCTGCTTTCAGCTTTAGTTTCATTCAAGTCGCAATTTAAGCATTTGACTGGAAAAATACAAAAAACTGCATTTTTTCCATACACGATACTTTCTTTTCATGAAGATAAAGTTGCAAAAGCATTCATTTTTTTATTACTCCAGACCCAAAGGAAGTCAGGTTGATAATATCTTTTCATTTACGACGTATTGGCAATAACTGCCAAAAAAAACGAACTTGAATTATTACATCCTGCATAAAAAGTACATTCTATTAAATCCCACAAATTAAAGTGTTCCTCAATCCATACATTTCCAAGTTCTCATCAATGAATTATCACACACAAAAACCCAACCAAGTCAACAAACAACGTGAGAGAAAATGATGAAAGAAAATGAAAGGAGAGAAAATGCAATAAAAATTCACCATAATCCACCCCCAAGAGACTAGCATATAGCACGCATGCATACATGGTACATAGACTGCTGCAGAGTGCAGGCAGACACTCATAATAATAATTTTGATTGAATTTAGTGTTCTCTGTATGGCAATTTTCTTCTGAAAATGTTCGTGTTTGGCAATTTGCATGTATGAAAATGAAAACGATGAGAAGAATATTTTTATGTTCGGTATGGCACCAAAAAACAACGGCTTCAATTGTAAAACCCCCTTTTGCACTGCGCTTCGACTGCACACACTCTCGTCGACTCGACTCAAGTCATCAAATGCAGTGTAACTGACAGAACTAAATTGTCCGTTGTTACTTAAGTTTGCATGTGATAAGATCATCATTCTCTCATATCTTTGCCCACCATATCCCTGAATCCCATCACATCAATGCTCTATCTTGCATTATTATACTAACATGCAGGTGCACTTATTCCGATGGAAAGTCATTAATTCTTCTTCACCAGAGATACTTTAGTCGTTTTTTTCCTCCCTCTCTTCATTTCATTGGCGTAAGGCCGAGTTTTTTACTGCACATCCATCGATGATGATCATGCTAAATATTCACTTTCTTTTTTTGAAAGCTATATAATAATGGCCAGTTATAGAGAGACTGCGACTGTAACTCGACATTCGACAATCGGCACCACGGTACGTGTTCTTCTTCCTATCAGGTTTGTTGCCAGCAGACCAGAAAAAAGCTGAATGTAAAATATATGCGGTGGTGATAGCGGTGATAATATAACCAACCAAGAGCTCTAATTAGATTCTAAAATGCTCTATGCTCCCAAACCAAACCACCATCACCATCAGCTCAAGTGTGTTCTCCACACCAGTCGTCGTCGCCATTATAAACTTTTTTTAACAGTCATCATCATTATCGTGAAAATTATGATTGCAAATGTGGGTAAATAGTAAAAAAAAGTCTGGTGCTAATATATGCACTGTCGTGTGTGTGTGTTACTATTACACAGACAAACTCCTCTCTCATTTATTTTTTCCCTTTCAATTTTCATTTAACTTGGCCCTCATGTTGTTTTGGCTCTCCTTGGGTAAAGGTGTCTACAACATGCAGTTTTAAAGATGAGTAAAGGCAACTGCCAAAAATATTTAAGAATCCAGGATCCCCACCAGAGCATATAGCAAGTAAGCCATATCGACATCAACTTCCAAAAAGTATCGTCATCGTCATATCATCTCGCCTTTGAACTAATGATGAAAAATGCTTCAAACAACAACAGCACACACACGACTCACACACTGTTTAAAAGAGAGTATATTTTTTTCTTCATGTGTTGGTATTTAAATATGTGGTAATTTTTCATGAGAGATGGTTCATCTTGTGACTACTTCTTTTTTTAAATTCACCTTCTCTCATTTTGACAAGGCATCTATCTACATAAACATAAAAGTAAAGTATCACCATCATAATCATCTTCAATGTGCATTCTTGCTCTGCTCCGGTTTTTTTGAGTTGGCACCGTGTTCAAGGATTCCCTACAAACAACTAAAACTAATGCATGTTTCATAACAATATATTATACGGTTAATAATATTCCAACCATCTTCATAACACAATAGCGCACCAAGAAAGATAACATATTTATTCATTCCGTGGCATGGCATGGTTTTCATGGAGGACAAAAATCCTTAATGGTGTTATGTGATGGTGGTAGTGGTGGTTTACTTAGTGAAGAAGATGGTGAGCTAAGCACAGCAAAATTAACTTGTCAAAAAGGATTCTCTTAAAAGAAGTTACATGAAATCAATATTCATGCTTTAGAATAATAGGAGCATAAACTATAACAAAAGAGGAAGTACAAGGAGAATTTTTTACTGCACGCTAATAACAAGCGAGAGAGAAAAATTCGAAAGTATTGTTTTCATATTGGCTAGCAGACTGGTATGTTCCTTGTCTCAATTGCTTCCTACATATTACATACCGTGTTCAAAGTATATGGATATTCTTGACACTTAAAAATTCATGCGTACTTGTTTGTTGGGAAATGGCACTGTTCCTATTTTGTTAGAATGACACAACTTTTGAATTTGCATTACTCCAAAAAAACAAAGTATACAATATGCCAATTGCGTTACCACCATGAAAGATAACCGATTATTATATGGGTTTTAGGTACATTAAACAAAAAGAAATATTGGAGACAATTTAACAAAAGAATCATCTCTACTCAAACAAACAGTATTGAGAGCAGAAAAACAAAAAAAGTACTCACTCACACACAACATCACACGCTCGATGACTGACATCAAACTGTTTTGAAACTTCATCATAAAAAGCGAGTGAAAAAATATATATTTGGGTAGAAGCGAACTAGAGTGGAGTCTTTTTTGACGTTTGCTTCCGTCTGTTATTTCCAAATTAAGCGAACAAACCAAACGAACGAACGTCAAAACATGATATGTGAATATATTTCAAAAGGAAAGTTTGCCAACAAATACCGTTCAGCAGAAAGAAGATCAGATTGGATAAGGAATGGAATTTCACATTTTTGTTTTCCATCGCTTGTTATTTTTCAGAATGTAAATTGATGTGGAAAAGAATAGTACATGTATTGTATACGTTTTATAACAGAAGAATAGTTCTAGTAAAAAGAAGAAGGAAAGTATTTATAGTTGAAATCAGAGAGATAGAAAAGTTTTGAGCATACGACCATTAATTGAATGTAATCTCTTTTGGCCTATATATTTCTTCTAAACGTCACTGATCCAGATTTTATGATGTATTTACAAAACAGTCGTATAGATAGACATGCATATCATGTACTCTAGGCAGATAGAGAGAAAATTTGATTGTTTGTGCAAAACTGGAATTTCAATGAGAAAATCAGGGAAAAGAAGAGGGAAGGGCAAACAACGGAAAAGTACGGTACAAGAGCAAGTAAATTCAGTTACGTAAACATATTAGATAAATGGAGCATACACAGATAGATTTGCTAGAACTAGTATCCCGGAACATACATGGTTTTGAATGTATGCATGGTGGTAGGTATGTATATTTTATGGGTGACGCAAGTGAAACCGGAAATACACTGAAACTACAAAGCGGATAATATCAATCAGACCCGTAAAGAGATATAACATGAAATGGAAAACAATCAAAATATCCAAAAATAAACCCATCAAGCTAGGAGTAGCAAAGTGGCGAAGCGATTTGTAACTAATTGTGCTCCCACAGTTTACAGTTTAGTTTTGCTGAAAATTGTAGCTTACTGACCCTTTCCATTTAACTGTAACCGCTAGTTACAAACCAACACCTGATCTTTGCTAAGCTCACTTAGACGAGTCGAATGATATGTCACTTGGTATAGGTGACGTCATAAAAAATTTGAAAGGTCAAGGTAAGGTCAAGTGTGGGGTCATTTGAGGTCAAGTTTGGGATCATTTGAGGTCATTTGCGGGCAACTGAAGTACAATATATGACAGTTTTGACAAGTTTCGGGCCTCTAACTTTTGACCCCGTTGACCTTTTGGGGTCAAACTTACTAGTGAAGGAGGACATGACCCTAGGTACCTCTGACCCAAGTTTGGTCCAAATCGGTCAATGCGTTCTCGAGTTATTGTGGAGACAGACAGACGGACAGACGGACAGACATCGTGAAGTTAATAAGTGGCTTCGCCACTTAATAATAACAATATTTAGTACATTAAAATCACGTACCTTTAATGGAAATTCCCGAAAGTACAAATTTAAACCAACAAAGCTGAATTAGTATGAAAATATTTCAAGTTTATTTTTTGTCACAAATGGCGGAGTAGAAACTACAACATAATTAAATTTCTGGAAAAATTAAATATGGATTTGAACAGTGCTATGTGTAACGATAAATCTTTATTGATGGAACCTCAAGAACACGAAAATAGTTTTCGTGGTGCGGCTGAAGTTTTTGGCAATCCTTTGGTAAGTCATAAAAGTTGTACACTCATATCGCACCATTACTTGTAAACTTTGTTTAATTCAACTATTAACTTTTGCAATATTATTTAAAATGTTTTCACAGCTTCTAGAAGAGGTCGTGACCTACTTTATTTTTGACAACAACAATGAGATATCACCTGAGAGGGTCCGAAAAGCCAGACTAGTTAACAAAAGCTGGCTTGAGACAACCACCAACTTGCTGAAAAAATCAGTCAAACCGATGATCATAGTCGAATTGAACAAATATAACTCTCTCAACGAATCCCACGATGTGAAATTAAATGGCAAAGAAATGGACCAGTTTGTCGCTCAATTTTGTAAGGCAGAAAGACTTGTAAAGTCATTCCTTCCTTTCAAATTGATTTTGACAATAGACTACTTTCATAAGGAAAACCAGCAAAATTTAATAGACGGTCTGACAAAACTTGGAAATGAGTTAATAGAGCTTCAAGTAGAATATCCATATAAAAGTTGTGCAATGCCGTTATTTTTTCCCAACATCAGGCTTCCGATTTTAAGAAAGCTTAGCTTTGAATTTTCAAAAAACAATATCGAACTTGGCAAGGGTGACCATTTTGGTAAAGGCTGCAATGGCGAGGGCCTTTATCTACTACAATTTCTTCTGAATGCTAGTGATAACATAAAAGAATTGGTGATTCCTGTGGAAAGTGTGTGTCCATGGGAATTTCGGTTTTGCCGACTACCAACTTCTCTTTTGACCTTTGAATGTTTTATACCTTTAAATAATGATGAACTTGAGGTTTTGCTGATTAACCAAAATCTGAACTTGAAATATTTGAAATTAAAAGTGCATCATTATTCTAAAGACGATACAATTTACAAAGTTTTAGATCAATTTAGAAATACGCTTACTACATTGGTTCTAATGGGGACAAACAATAAACTCTCTCGATTTGCAATCATGAAAAATCTGGAACGTATTCAAATTTAGGGTGTTGATTTTCACGAAGACACACATATTTTTTCAGACCTGCAAGTTTATCTTCCGAAGCTTCAAGTTTTAGACTTATCTAAACAAACCAACGCTGCTGTAGAAAAGTGGATTCGAAATTTGAAAGCGTCAAAAAGTTGATTTTTCGGAACGTAGCTAACAACTCTATGTATCCAGATATAGATTACGTCTGCTCGCGTAGCCTGGAGAGAATAAAACAAGTTCACTTTGCTTTCCCAAATTTACAAGAACTGTTCATGATATTTAATCCAAGTGACATGAATTGTCTAAAATACGTTTTTTCAAACATGCAGAACCTCAAAGATTTGACGATTAAACTTCGTGGGAGCCGTGAGGAAGTCGATAATTATTATTTTGATTCAATACTTTTGGGCTTACCTTTGCAATTGGTGAAAGTGCTTAGAGAACATCCCCGCATTTTTACTATGATTCAACTGAAACAAGACGCAGAACCATCTATTTTAAATTTGTCAGGTGTGTTTATGGATACTTTTTTAATAGTGGCAAAATATTTAATACAGTACTCATACAACCTAATATTTTTGTTGATTCGAGCAGAACTGACCTGTCTATCTTTACTGGACAATGGATATCCTGATGAACCTAGGCTCATCCGACCTGAAAATGATGAGATGTCACTCTTGTCAAATTTGTTTTTCACTGAAGCTCTATTGAAGATGCCAAAGTTGAGACGGATCAATCTTAGTGCAAGATTTCAGGTTTGTTGTAAAACACGTTATAACATATTGTACTAGATTACTGAATCTAGATTTGAGGATATAATATATTTTTGTAGGTTTCCGAAAAAATGGCACAATCGTGGAACACACAACGAGGCAGATTTATGACATATTCCGGCCCATCATTTCAATAGAATTCGTTCACATTTACTAGTTATAATTTAAACATTATGCATTACCATTTTAGACTGCAATTATGTATCAAGCTTTAGCGGTAAGATATTTGAAAAAAGTTACACTAAAATTGAGTTAGCACCAATATCCATTTACCAGATACCAAACAGGTTTATAAGTGAGTATGGTAAAATGTTTGACACTACAAATTCAAAACTCACATAGAAATCCCTCCATTATAAATTAGTTTAAAAAATATCCAGACATTCAACTGTATAATTTGAAAGTTACCATAGTATTTGGAGAAAGCTCACATTTTAGCTAGAAGGGAAAATTTAATTCTAGGTGTCTAAAATTCTAATTTAGTATTAAGATAAACCCAAACGTTACATGAAAAATTGATGACAAAGTGATTTATGTACAAACATTTCTAGTTTTATGTGTAATGGATTAAAAAAATATTACTAATATATTCAATTTTCGTACAATGTGAATCCAAATAGAATTCATCGATGACTCATTGTTTTTATCAATGATCGAAAAAATATTAATTTTATATTGTTCGACCTAAAGAACATTTGCTAACAAGAAATAATATATATTTTATTTGACTTTAGTTAATAAATTGTTATGCTGTATTAGAGTGACATCTTTAAATCAGATTTACTGATTTCTATTTGTCGACAAAACAAAGTATAAATGGGAACTTTTGGTTTATTATGATGAATGATATCATCATCGTGTATATTTATAGAAACGTTAATGCGTCAAGTTATTTAAGACATAAAGAACGACAATAGAATAACCATTGTTTACTGAACACTTGGTACTATTGTTTATCCCGATGAACAATAGCTTTATAGATGCTATTGGTCAGAAATTTTGAGAATCAGTCAGTTTAATGGAAAATCATAAATGATTTAACTGTAAAAACTGATCAGCTTTTTTAGTGTAATGAAAGGGTTAATCAGTTAATTTGACTTTCAAGTTGATGTTCTCCAACATAATTTTTTAAATGCAAATATTAATTTGGCTATAAACGTTAATAAACAGGATTTGGTTCTCTAAAAGAAAATGAAAGCTTCTAAATACTACGTAAAACAATCATACTTTGCATGGGTTTATATTTTAAGCTGGTATTTATTACAAAGAAGATTTGATGAATGGAAACAAAATTTACATTTAAAAAAGATATTGTTTTATTTTTATTTAAGGAATAAAGCCTGCATACGTTTATAGCTGCTATCGAGTAAACCAAACTATATGAGTAACCCAACAGCAATTTAAATTCGTTATTTATTTACATTTTGCAAGAGATGCATACACATGTAATTCATATAATTACTCATCCGATGCATGGAAACTTGTGAGAGTTTCATCAATTCAATTAAGTTTGTCTTTTGTAGTAGCTAAATGGTGGCTTCAGGATGCAAGCATGTATGGAATGCAAGTTTTTTTGTTCGTTGTTCTACCCCATTTGTATTTGTATGCATTTAGACTATGCGGGAGAGATGAAAACAAAAACAAATTATTCTTATAACCACAAGTACTAGACATTCGTTTTATGTTTATCAAAAAGTTATAATATTCTGTTGAGCCAATCACGGAATGAGAAAAAAAGCAGAAAACGATGTATTTAGTGTCAATTTTTCGAAATCAGTAACGTGTTTCCCAGAGGCAGTTTAACAATCTGTTGGTCAAAACGGCAATGTATGTAAGACTCCTAAAATTAAGTTTTTTTGCGGTTATCGACATAGTGGAAAACATCAAGCTTTTATCATTGGAAGCTGCGACCAAAAAATATATTTTTATTGCAACAAAATGCATAGAAGTACTAAACCTAAAGATTTTTCATCGAGTGAAAGGAAAAACTTTTTTAATCCATTTCCGAAAACCCAGGAGACAATCCTAAAATGTTTTCTTATATTGCATGGTTATTTATTTACGAAACCGCAATAACTACTGCTCTTCCGCACGCTCTTTTTTGAAAGAAACATATCAAAGGGGAAACCGTCAGAATTGAAGTGTATAATGACTAATTTTAAAATTTTAATATTTATTAACAACGATACCAAGTATGGCTTGCTATTTGACATTTATGTGTATGGGATATCCAGTAGAAGCCTAGTATATTGGATTTTGTGTTAGATGAAGTCATTAAACTCTTTTGATTAAAATATATGTGTAAATTTGATTGACAACCTTTATCACAAACTGTGTTTATTTTAACACGTAAGTTTATTCGACATGTGCATTTACTCCAATGTGGTCAACAAACAAGCTTGATGGGATTTTTAGGTTATGCAAACAAATGTATTCATGTATTTTTGTATTGATATCAGTTACACTGGTGTATTTTTGAGATTGTTGCGCAACATTTCATGAAAACAAGCTTATACTTCATTTGATAACCACTATATTTAGTGTTTACACGTGAAATACTAGGATTTACTTGAGAAAAATAAAGTAACGACCTTAGGGGCAAAGAACACACAAACAATTGATTAGCAAAATAACTGAGTACATGAATTACTTATGTTAATTGATAATTGAGCGCATTAATAGTTGCCTTTATTTATATCGTGACGTGTGGCTGTGAACTTATGGCTATGTATGCTGTTAATTTTACACACGTAAGCTTTATTTTTATCCACTTGAGCCAATATGTATTGTTGACAATGAAATTTTGTTTACACAAACTTTCAATACATGGTATTACATAAAATGTAAGACCATGCCACTTGAATCTGTTATGCATGTTGACAGAAAAAGTCGCCAGACTACATGTTATAAACCCAGTTTGTAAATCAGGCGACAATTTACCCTTCAAGTTGGGTCATTTCTAGTGTTACAGCTGAACTATACTATACAACTATCGTATTTTTCACAACGTCTGACCGAGTTTATACAAAATACTGTTTTTGTTATTGAGCAGCAGTAACTCTCAAACTACCTTATTTACTAGCAAAAAACCGTCAAATGGTTTGGCCAGATGCTTCAGATTTTTTCGTTTACAGCTTCAATGAAAAATCAAGATAAAAATTGTGCTAGCATATAGGCAATTAAAATAGTCCAAATTGTTCAACTGGTTACACAAAACATAAAATACCGCTTAACTTACTGATTAAGGAGTAAGTTGATTAAATTTTATGACATTTTCCTAAAGTAGATTCAGTGTTAGCTGAACAATACAGAAAATTTCACATCATATTTAATGTGTTGGAGTTCATTTTAGTTTTTTTATTTGTAGCTTTGCACTTTTGCATTAGATTATTGAGGTGAGTTTTAAAAGACGTTTTCGATTCTCCACATGGTCTACTCAGCTAAAGGTTAGTTATTTAAAAAAAAAAGTTTCCAGGTAAACTTATCGCCAGTACCCAAGATCTGGCATATGTTATCAATATATTATGAAACTGTAAAAAACACATGAAACCATCTTCAATCAGCATAAAGTCAATAAATAGCCCATATAAGTAAGATCTGTCAATGAAAGTAATGAGGGCCTATATTTCAGATGATAGATAACAGTTATTGAATTTATCAACAAAATTGTACTGCTTTAATAAATCTCAGTCGAAGCACTCCGATTCTTGCAAATTTTTAGTGGTTTTACGGAAACAATATATACTTTTCGATTCTAATAACGTCTTGACTAAAATTTTTAAATAAAACGTTTCAGAATTTGTTAAATTTATGTATGTGTCAGTGTTTTAGAAGTCGCTTATTTTTTAAATAGCAACGTCGCACCAAAATTGTAAACTAAAAGCAGTAAACTAGTTTTTTTTAAATACTATGTATTTCAGCAAAGATAAAATGGAAAAGTGGCAACGAGAGCATATCAGGAAAAACTTACCAGAATTAATTGACCTGACCACAATTAACACTTCTTTCAAGGCTAAGCTTGTTGCCGAAAGCGTTCTTTGTAAAGCTGATGTTGATAAATTGGTAGGTTAACTATATTATATAAAATTGTAGTTATGCTATCATTATTTGTTTAATGTTAACTTGATATATTTTTTTTCATTTCATACTTTAGGATGCAGTCCAGAAACAAAATGGAGAAATGGAAGCTTGTAAACTTTATTATGAAATATTACGGACAAGAAATGGCGCGTATAAAGTACTTTATGAAGCTCTGGTGGAGACAAAACAAAGCGGGGCTTACACCATTTTAATCAGAGTGCCTCATGAGGTCTTCAGCAAACCATTGACGTACTTGGGCATACCAACCAGTGTTGACAATCTCCACGATGTGGTGATTGACGTACACGGGAAAGTACTCAAGATACATGAATTCTTTCCAGCAGCAGACTACAAACGCATTCAGCAAATATTTCAAGACTGTCTTCCTGAACTGGAGATTTACGACACATTTGTCACAAAACAAAGAACATTTGTCCTTGCTATTAATTCAGTACCCCCAAAACCCTGGTATTACGTTCCTAGATTCATATCAAACAGAATCAAGCTAAAAAATTCCATTTCCAAAGAGAACTGCCCAGACGTATTCGTCTTCAAAAACTCTTTTCCAAGATACAAATTATCTGAACTAGCCAGGCCCCATCCAACTGACACATCAGCATCCCAACTAATCAAAATATATTGTCGTTTCATTTACTTAGAAGAAAATGAAGATTGGATTGAATTGAGGAAAATTTCCAAAGTTTCAATCCACCTGGTTAACTACGAAGCAAATGAAGAAACCTTTCTTTTGGATGATACTTCTTCAGAATCTGATTTCCTGAGGGAACCAGGTTCTGAAAAAGAACGAGTTTACATGACTGAAGATGAATTTGTTAAACAGCGAATTTTTGAGTGTTGCACATCATCAACCGTTTGCATCTGTTATACCCCAGGAATGGGCAAAACGTTTTTACTCGCAAACATTGCTCGTCACGTGACAGAAAAATATACTGGAAGAATTATCGTCTTCATTCAACTTACGAAGTTTGCCAAAGATTCTTTTCCAGATAATCTAGAAGACAGATTAGAAGCCGATGCATCACTCGTCAATGTGCTTAACTACATTTGTCCGTCTCAGCAAAATCTAGAGCTGCTGCTTAAATTGGCGAAAGCTGAGCTACTTCAAGTTGAAATATTTTTTGATGGTTTGGATGAACTTTCCACTGAAAATATTGATTGGATGAAACAGGTTTTCCAATTGTTCGAAACGAATTTCCCCACTGTCAAGATGTACATCACATCAAGATCACACTTGAAGCAAGAGCTGGAAGGTATCCTTGGTGTGGTTTCTTACGACATTTTGCCATTTAGCCAACAAAACCAAGTCGACTTTTAGTGCAATTTTGGCGCAATAAAAATCTTTCTTCGGACCAGGTTTCACTCCCAACTTATGCCACAACTTGTCTGGAAGCTGTAAACGAAACACTAACAAAACATAACAAAGAACTAGCCGGTATCCCACTTTTGTGTCAACTCATTGCGGAGGTTTATTCCGAGAAATTATCGTTTCGCTCAATCAAAAGAAGGAGACTTTTGGATGTTCCACTGAAAATATCAGGAATGTATCAAAAATTTATGACAAAGAAAATTAATCTAGTTTCAAACAACCAAGAAGAATTTGACGATATTAAATTAGTTCACATTTGGCATGCAATCAAACTGCTGTTCCCAGCAACACGTTTCCATAACCAGAGTCAGTTTGAGAACATTAAAAATCTTCTCACATCTCCTGTCATCTTAAAGGCTGGTATCCTGCAGAAACAGTCAAAAGAAACTTTAAAAAGAATCAAACGTTGGTACAACTAGCAGTCAGCAAAGCCAATTTTGAAACTGTGGAGTATTTTTGGACAAAGTTTCACTTAAAAACCAAAGACTTTTAGAGAAGTGTGTAAGAACTAGAAGTAGCAAAACAGAAAATATTCTAAATTTACTGCTAAGCAAGGAGCCTATATTAATTCTTGAAACTTCGAAAATTTTTGTGTAGATGTGCCAATGCGAGTTTATTTAAAATTCTTATCAAATTTGGGGCAGATCTGACTGGTGTAGACGAAAAAGAAAATAATTGTGCCATGTATGCCGCCAAACACATGTTCCCCAGCGATTACCACGAATTAGTTCAATTTCTTCTGACGGACTGCAAAGCTGAATATTTATTTCTTGAAAATGAGAAATGGAAAGATCCACTGCCAACAATTATCAAATGGGTTAAACTTTTGCCAGAGACAATGGAGCTGCTGCTCAACATTCCTGGAATGGATATCAGTATTCAAAATATGTGGGAAGAATCTTTGTTATTTTCCGCAATTTACGCAAACGATATGAACGAATTAGAGCAACTTGTGATGCGCGGAGTTGACTGTAATGCGAGAGATATGTTGAACAGAAGCTTGCTACATGTGGCTGCAAGGAACGTAGGTGTGGAGATGGTGAATTTCTTGTTGTCATTGAAATTGGATCCCAACTCTAGTGATGAATTTGAACGGACTCCCCTACACTGGGCAGCATTTGATGGAAGGTTATCTGTGGTGGAGGCTTTAGTGGAAAACGGAGCAAATGTACAAGCTAAAACTAATGAAGGCCAAACTGCTCCCCATTATGCTGCTTACGGACGGAGTGAAAAATGTACTGAAGTAATCAAGTACTTAATTCGAAAGGGAGCTGGAGTAAACGATCGTGACAACGATGGAAACACTCCGCTACATTTATGCTATCGGCGTAAGGAAGTGAAAGAACTGCTTATTAAAATGGGTGCTGATATCCATGCCAAAAATAATGCTGGTAAAACACCTGCACAAAGGAATCCAGACTTGTGGAAATGGCCCATTTGTAATCTGAAAAGCAATATGAAACCTCGGCTAACGTAAATATATATAAAAGCTATTGTCCACAGTGGCTGCCATATATGGAGAATATGAGATGGTTAGGTACTTAATATTGTGTTTAAAGCTAACCCCCACAACACTGGCAATGAAAATAAATGGACTCAGTTACATTATGCAGCAAAATATAAAAGATTATCGATCATTTCTGTTTGATAAGAAAATGGAGCCAAGGGCTAATTGCCTTGCTATGGACGTGCAAAAAATTGAATAATTCATCAGTTTGTAGTTTGAGAATCGTGAATTTGATATAAGTTATGCGAGTGAATTTCTGTTTAGTGTAAATAATATAGCATCTAAAGCCCTCGTGTATCGTGTTGTAGTTGAGAATCAACTTTGTGTTTCTTGTTGTAATATATTTTTAACACGTAAATAAAAATCAATCAAATCGTTATTTTCAAAATTAACTAACAAAAAATAGAAAAATCACAATATTTGCTCGTGATAAATTGCACTTAAATACTATGGGTTTACCTTCTGCTTCGCCACCAAAACCCATTCTCAAGCGCTTATTGTGGAGTATGAAATACCAGCAGA
>JAQFXM010001994.1:0-27567 GCA_034693345.1 Entomobrya multifasciata
TGTCTTTCTTTGAAAGTTGACATTTTACCTGTATTATTCTTATTAGTCAGTTTAATTTCTCCTCCAGGTTTTTTCACGTATTTTTTTTTCGTACAGAGTAAATCGTCAGATTATAATTTATATTAATAACAAATTTGATATTAGAAAAATGCTGAAAAATTTAATATGCAGGTATTGACGCATAAAGATCGGCCAGTCGCACACATTCAAATAGTTACCTGCTAACCTAGTCAAACCTTGAAAAGTCTTTGCCAGGCTTGCTTCATTTCCGTTTTCAGTAAAGTTATTTATTTATGGAAATATGGAAATGATTTGTGACCTCGACGACATTGGTCACTATAGCAAATCTTTTCAGTTTTTAGGAAATTCTGTTGACGCAAAAATGTAAAATAGTAGAAAAGACAAAATAATTAGTAATACCTTTCTGGTTGTTAATGTATCAATTAAATTATGAATTATTTCCTTAAATATTGTAAAATTCTAAATACATCTTATAAGTTTTTTTTACAAGAAACGATGTTGATTTTGCCTTATACCTTAGCTAGCTGACAAATCTTGCAATTTTTCAAGTGATTTTAAAAGTTGCGAGGCAAAATGGGATAGTCTACAAGGTTTCTAGAGTGGTAATTTAAATACGCTTATTGATTTTTATCATGATTAGTTATGGTTATGTATTTCTGTAAATTAAGAGACACTAAAGACTAGATAAAATGCGTAGATGTGAGTAAGGTATTGACACGACAATATATTATTTCAAACTTTAGCTAGTTTCAGATTTGTTACATTTTAATACAATTCATTCGGGTTACTTATATTTATCTGCATATTTTGACTTTTCATGTAAATATTTACATTAGTAATTTATGAATGGTTAATTAGGGTATTATGAAATAGGTAATAAATATTTTTTGTTAATTAAGATTTCTATCTTAAAATAGTAACCTGGTTTGATGAATTTATGTTATCAGGTGTACATTCTACAGATACTCTGCTGCAGTTCTTGACTATTCCCTGTCCTGCAGTTGAAAAAGTTGACGAGCAAGTGACACTGCTGCTGTTGATCTTGTTACAGGTATGATTTGTGACTACCAGGAAGTTTGAAATGAGGATCACCAGAGCAACTCCAACATTTACGGTCCAAAAGCTAGCCTCCGTGACTGAGTTGCTTCCGCCTCGAACTAAAGGAAAAAAATATAGAGAAAGAATTGTAAACAAAACGAATGCAGAAAACGAAGCAAAACCATAACAAGTTTCCGGAAGAGGAAAAAAATCAGTGGAAATGTAAAACATCTATACAAATCAATGCCAAGTATGTTTATTGAATTTCCTTATCCAAAAGTGGAACGAGAGAGTAAAGTCAACACTGAATTTTCCATTTTGCACAAAGTTTACCCATCGTAAATTCCAAAATCCTTGTAAGTCGTCGCATATCTTATATCGTATCTCAAGAAAAAATCTGTTTACAAGTCAAGTGAAATGTTTTTTGTATGCTGTAGAAAACTGCAAAGATAGAAAGAAAAGATAAAGAAATCAGCTACATCCTGATTTTTTCACCTGACATGAATCCACATTCACCGACCGTCAGTCACTCCAACAAAACCTAACCAACTTGTTATACATTTAATGCACCCATACACCCACTTTTTTATGCATACACACATTTCTTCAAACTTCCCAAGAAAAAAATCTCTCCACGGTTGGTGGTTTAGTTTGGTGTTCCATCTCACCGCAACCACCTTTAAAGCTGTCGTCGTCAGGGGATAAAAAAGGATTTCATGTTTGTCCTACTTTGAATGCACACACACACATCGCAATCCTTTTCTACCCATCCACCCACCAACCAAGGAAAAAACGTACTAAAGTGCGTGTATGGATAAGTATATATATGTATGTATCAACACGCGTCGGTGGACCATGTATGTAAACTGGCTTGATTTTCTTTCCTTTTTTTACTTTCTCTTCAAGAAATCTTCGGGTTCTTGTCATCACTTCACTTGACTGCTTTTCAACAACTTTAACCATTTCCCATCGCTCTCTGTGTCTGTACCCATACCATACTTTTTTTTTACTTTGATGCCTGTCTACGCTTAACCAGCTAAAAAGTACTTGTAAAGAACCGTGGGAATTGTGTAGATTTTTTTTCATTGTATTTTTTACCCAAAAATGTGTAGATTTCTTTTTCAACTTTACTTACCTAAAAGTGAAGCCTCCCTGTCATCTTGGAATACAGGTGCGCTCGCCACACTGTTAAAGCTGTTTGTGCTGCTGTACCTAAAGTCAGTTGAGGGTTTTCTCGAATTGCCCACGATGCGCTCATCCCCGTCTTGCCAGAAGAGAGTTGAAATGCTTGCCACGCATTTTACCTTGGCTTCCCCGTTTTCGTTAAAGTGTTCCGGGGCCAGAGAAATGTTGAGCGTGCTCTCTGACTGTTCTAGTTGGAGATTGAAAGGGAGCCGGCCTGTTCGATTACGAGGTCTGATTTGTTTTACGCCATGTTCAATCTGAAAGTTTTAAAACAATTCATAGTTTAGTATTATTACATGTACATGTATGTGTGTTAACTTGGGAAATTTTTCAATATATTTAGTTTATTACCAATTTTCAATTTATATGCAAATTTTTTAATAATTCAGAAAACAATATATTTAAATAACTTTGACTGTTTTTCCTCAGTACCCTCCTACACAGTATGACCGTATGTAGTATATTCATCTTGTATAAAGTCATTTTTCTGTGTGAATATCACCATAAGTTTTTTTCTAGTTGGGTTGGAAGGAAACAGGGTGACATCAATTGGCCCTTTTTTATTTTATTAGCTAAAAATGACGAGTAATAGTGCCATAAAAATTGCTCCCTCTTTTTTGTCTCCACTTCTACCCAAAATTCCAATAGACATTTCTTTTCCTTCCTGTCTGTGTCTATGTGTGTGAGAACACTTGTCATGTTGTTCCAAAAAGTTGTAATGTTGATCATGATGACAATAACAATAATGAAAGATGATGACCGTCATAAAAATCCCCGAGAGAAAAGTTTTATTCAGGGAAAGTGAACAAAGTAGGCCTGCTACTTATACTGTTCATGTTCCAAAATCCATTCACTTTCAAATAGTTTAAGCCCCAGTCATAAAACCATTGTGATTGTTGCAAAATAGGTAGTACATATCATTGGCGTCACAATACACTGGACAGCCTGTACAAGGTCCAGGCTGTTTGCCAAATGTCCAGGCTGAAAAATTCTGAGAAGAAATCGAATATGAGTTTTCGAATCGAAAAATTAAAAGTAAGGGAATATACGTTCTTAAAATGAATCGAATAATTGATATCATTAGTACGTTAAGAGCTTATTCGATTGCTTTAAGAAAATATGTTCAAAATATTTTGATATGATTTATTAATTCATTCATAATTTTCCAAACTTGCTTGTGGCTTGTATTTGAATTAGTTTGATTTGAATTGTAGTATGGATGTAATTTCTTTTGCGCATATTAATGTGATAACTAAGGAGTTAAATAAGTCGCATAATTATTTAAAATAATTCGAAAATACTTTTAAAATTTAAAAAATATGTTTTCAAATAAATTCAGCAATAGGTTCTTTAAATTTAACAAATCAGTTTTTATGCTTAGGGTAACACATTTTCGTAGTAAATCGAATGCATTTTCTTTTCAAATTTTTAATAACTATTCTAATTACTAAATCACATATCTCAACAAATCAAATACATTACCTCCAAAAGAGTAAATGAGAACTCCAAGAAATCAATAATAAACTGTATTAACGTTTTGAATGAAGATGTACTTTGATTCGATAATGCAATTTCTTAATGAGCACATGCTCATTAAAGCGAATCATGCAAACGTTTTACCGAGCGATAGTCTGGAAATGCTATACAAAATCATACATCATAGTTAAAATTCGGCAAAAGAAGTTTTATCTCTCATATTCTAAATACAAATTCTCAATGCAGGTTTTACCTCAATTTGGGTGTTTAAATACTTGATATTGGTAATTATTGTTCTATAAAACATTTATCACTCTAAATGAAAATATAAACATATAGTTTTAAATTATTACGGTAAAATACGTAATATTTTAAGATATAGTTCATAATTCGAATGCATTCCATTGAAGAAAATTAATATATATTGTGCTGTTATTAAAGACTTTATTTTCAAATCATGACAAAATGTCCAGGCTGAGATTTTTTCGTTGCGACGCCTATGGACATATATAAAAAGTAGTTCATTCATTCAATAAAGGAAAACAGTATATCTCCCTCAAGACAATTGCGATGATAATAATAATA
Source organism: Entomobrya multifasciata (assembly GCA_034693345.1). Lineage (NCBI taxonomy): Eukaryota > Metazoa > Arthropoda > Collembola > Entomobryomorpha > Entomobryidae > Entomobrya > Entomobrya multifasciata. Next base: position 4,306 of record JAQFXM010001994.1, read on the forward strand.
AGAACAAATGCCATATAACGTGTAGGGATGAACACATTTTTAGACGAGGAGTTTTTTATGAATATTGAAAAGACATTGGAAATGGAAGGAAAGACAGGACATAAATCTTTATACTTTTTGTAAACTTTCTCTGTATTTTGGTAAAACACGCGTGCAGGTTGTTGTGTTCGTAGGGAAATTTGAGAACACGAAAGTTTTTGTAGTTGGATGATAGTGGTGGTAATAATAAGCTATTACACAACAAGCTTGTTTGTGAAAGTGTGGGTGGATAGAGGATCTATGTAAATGTAAAAGTGGTGGTGATTATGACAATGGCTTCAGGCTACATGTGTACTTCACTCTCATGCATAAATGCAGAAATAACACAACCACAAAAAAAGCTGCTACTTCTAAAAGTCAAGTTGACTTCCTTTTGTCGTGCTTTGGTCACCAGAGAAAGTTGACAAGGAGAAGAAGAGGAAGTAAAAATAGAATTGCTTGTCTGCTTGTGTGTGTGTGTGCCGCTGGCAGTTATATAATAATATTATATTTTTTCTCCTTGGTGACTTTTAAGAATATTTTTTTTAGAAGAAAGTCGTTACATATGTAATACAATGTAATAATGTATACCACGGAAAGTAACAACATTTACACTTCTCTTCTCGCTTTTTTATATAAAAAGAGAGTGTATATTTTTTGAGAAAGTACACGAGCTTGTATCCTGTTGAGATTTGCAATGTAAATGGGCCTCCCTCCTATGCTTCTTTCCATTCTTCGTTCCCAACAAGTGAAAATGTGTTAGGAAATAGCTCTCCCCGGTGACAGTTTCAGCAAGATGAATTAAGTCCTTCAAGACTTCTTCTTTTTAAAAGAGAGAATCATGAAAGAGAAAAAGGAGAGTTTTTCTTGCTATCTTATTCCTTCTGCTTGCTTTCACCACATTGCAACTTTTATGAATGCAGTCACCACAAAAATGGTTAGATTTATTTTGCAAAAATACTAGATGGAAGGAAGGAAAACTCTGTGAATTTTTTCTGCTACTGCGTCTAAAAATATGTTAATATACCTACTTCATCCACTGCTACAATTTTTTATACTATTTAATAATATTAACGTGAGTTTTTTAGTTTTGGCTTCATGATAATAATAATAATGATGGGATGTGTCGTCGGTCCGGCTATTTATTACATCTTCCTTTTTTCACTCTCATTTTACAGCTGTAAAACCACACATACTTTTTAAAACATATTTTATCCATTCATTCATGACAGGTCTCCAAGAATACGGTGGATTGGATGTATAGTTATATTTATAGTACATTAGGTATGTAATATTCCCCAAGGCTATTTCCTTCAACACAATACAATAAAAATTCTTTGCAATGCAAAAAATGCTAAGTTGGATAGACCATGTATACCATACTACCACATCACTGTTCTGAAAGCTTTAGGGCCTTTCCTTCCCTTTTCACTTTCACTATCACCATATCAACACGCAGAAGACAAGTCAAAGTGTCGCAAAGTCTTCCGTCGTAAAACCATGCATCATTCCTTCTCAGCTCAGTTACTATTTGTAACAGAAGGATCGTGTGTGGTATAGCATCGCATCGTCCAAATAAAAATAAAGTATTTTGAGAATTCAAAAAGTAAAAGTTACATTTTATAAATAAACAAGATGTGTAAAGAAATAGAAAATCCTCCCAGTGCAACACATGTCTTTGTACACACACGATGTATGTATTACTTTTGCAAGGATTTTTTTTATTAACCTGAAAATATGCAGTTCGTTTCTTTCTGTAAGCATATATATTTAAGTACACCTATTCAATTTTTTTGGTTTTTCTACTTACACCAGAAAAATTTCCCACGTGAGCCATACATTTTCCCCTGGTCTTTATTTCCTTTCGCAGTTTTTTTATTTCTTGTATGTGTGCGGATTCACAATTTTACTTTTTTCAATTGAAAAATAAGAATCTTATATCCCTGCACAAAATGGAAAATGGAATATTATAGAATGTGACGATAATGTTGGTGATGATAATGCGATGTACCGTGCCGTGTGCTCTGTTCCATTCTTTTTGGTATTTGAAGGTACTTAGGTTACACTTGACTGCACTATCTTCACCACCATCATCGTCACGGCATACACTACAGAATCATCGTTCTTCAAGTCGTCATTATTCGAAAAAAGTCATTCCTTTTTTTGTAACTATGTATATTATGCTTGATAAGAGTAGCAGTGTTTGGTAGTGTAATGCCATCTTGATGGCGATAATAATGATGCTGATGATTATGACGATCATCATCATCGTCATCACCACGACACCATCATTTTCACTTTATTCTGGCTTCTATTTTTCTTCCATTTCTGCTTGCTTACATACATATTACGGTCCAACGACCGCATAAACATCATCATCATCATCACAGACATATGCAAAAAAGCTGCTACTTTACCATTCAACGTGACTATTCACTTAACACATTTTTTCCACATACGTAACAAATAAACGCTTCACTTGAAGATATTTTTTCTTCATAAAAGCGTGTAAAAACAGGTACATTGGTTTTTTGGTTGGAAAGATAATAATAACATATACTACACATACACCACACCACGCATATGTGATGATGATAATGATGACACAGTTGAAGTTGATGATGGCAGTAGAAGGTGGAAAAAAAATAAAAAATTGCTTCGTTTTCCTTTTTTCTACTTTTTTATTCTTTCTCGGAAGAGAAGTAGCAGATAATAAAATAAGAAAGTGAGAAAAGAGAAATAAGTGTAAATGGAATGTGGAAGGAAATCAGGGTATTAAAATGCAGAGTGAAGTGAATGTGTGTGTGTGCATGTGGCTATCATTTTGAAAGAGAGGGAAAGCTTTTGTTATAAGCAGCTGCTGTACAGAACAGAGTACTTGAGTAGTCAAGACAAAGTCAGTGAAAATGATAATACTACTACTTCTAAAATACTGTTTATGTTTCTTCATTCTTTCTTTTTTTCAAGACGGGATGAATGAATGAAGCAGAAAGAATATATTTCCCAATTGTAACGTTCATCTTTTCTATTGTTAGTCTGTGAAGATGCTGATGCTGATTCCCTTATGCAGTATTGTAAGAAAATAAAAGTTCCCCGTGTACCTTTGAGTAAGCTTTATTTCGTTTTGTCTGTTGGACATCTTTTTAAGTGTACAAAGAAAGAAGAAAAGGGACATTTTTAATGGGAGTCAGTAAAATGTATGCAGTGGTGTGGTGTACCTGGGTTGGGTGTGAAAATATGCTGGTCTGTTTTTACTGTTACAATTTAAATTCAAAATTGATGAAATCTCTTTTTTCTTTTTTACATTGCCTCACATTTCCATTAAATATTGAGAATTTGAATATGTAAAGCTGTCTCCACAAAATATATTATAGATATTTTTTCTCATTGAAAAAAGAGAAAGTCAGTGTTTTATGTGCCCATTCACAGCTCATCCTGTAAGGTGAAGGAACAAATAAAAAGTGGGAAATAATCTTGTAAATTTTTAGCTGGAAACAGTTTCATTGCATTTTCAGGTTGGTTGGCTTGGTTAACTTGACCGGCGGGAGAGACAAGACACATAGTGTAGCACAGCACAAGGCCGGTTTGCAGTTTACAAGAATTTTATATTTTTTGCTCCTCATAAAACAAGACCATTTCTTAAACTTTCTCTTTTTTCCGAGCCCCAACCGCATTTATTCACAAATTGTACAAATGCAATGCAATTTTACATTTACACGACTGGGACCATTGAACTTAAGCAGACTAACCAAAACCAGCATGCTAACATTGAAACACACGCCATATGAGCACAGACACACAATGAAAGTCCATGTTCATGGCTATTTCTGCTTTTGCTACATAGTTTTTCTGCATAAGACTCTCTGGAGACCAATTTTTTGATTTCGCTTTTATTCCTCCACAGCAGCAGCAACAGCAGAGCAATGAGAAAGTCCTGCTCCTCTTATATTCTTTTGAGTGAAATTGGAATGAAAACTGCTGCTTGGAATTTTATGAATACTGCATGTATACATGCTCACTATTCACCATCTCCATAAAAAAAGAAGAAGCAGGTGGCATGGCAGTGGGGGTAGCGGAGGTGGTGGAGGGTCTCCTCTTTAAAAAAGGGGGAGAGAAAAAAATAAATGGGACTATAAGCAAAAAGAAATATACAGTTATTCTTTTTAATGGTGCAAAGTGGTTTACGTTTACAGACAGCCGGGTTAACTCTAAAACTATGTTTATCGCATTTATTCTCTCTTTTCCTCCGGACGAAGAAAAACCAATAGCAAATTGATATTGCAGAAGAGAACTGGCCGTTATAATAAATGTAAACTGCTCATCTGTTGGCACATACAATATTTTCCCCTCTTCTCTATATTCATTTTTTATTTAAATTGAAAATTGGTAACATTAAAGTAAAATAGAAAAAAAGTATTGCGTAGTTTATTTTGTTATTAAATTAAATTGTTTATTATTTTTAAAAGAATAATTTTTTTCTTACCGGAATGTCGTTGATAAACCATGAGAGTCTTGCAGGAGGGAATGAATAGTGGGATGTACAGTTGAGGGCCAAGTGCTCACCGGTTTCATACTCGTCACGGGTTTTCCCACTGATTTGAGGGCCTTCCTTGGGCAAATCTACGGAAAAAATAATATGAAACATATATTGAATCGTGTAAAATAACAAGAAAAAATGAAATACAGTCATCTCATCACTTTTTGTGTCAAAAAATAAATTCTGCAATATGTACTACTACTAGCTTGTTTCTGTTTATGGTTATTATTATTACACCTTCCCTTCCTCAACCTCTTTTTCTCAGAGACCATAACATATCTTTGTACATTTTCAATTTCACAATACAACTTTCACAACTTATTATTGCTTTATCAATACCATCATATAACACAAACTAATAAAACACATGTTGCAATAATAAGCTATATACATAAATTTTTCTTGTAATTCCATTATGTCAGGGGGCTGTATTCCATTATGGCTATATTCCAGAGCAACAGATCATTTTTTTCATTTTCATAACACCTCAACCGGACCTGACCACACGACACGACTAGACAATACCTACATGCATAAATGTGTGTCGGTTTGCCTTACCAAGAAAAATATGAATGAAGCATTTATAATGTTCATTTCGGTGAAATGCACATGCTACATTACATAGCATACACAGAATTTACCGTAATAAATTTTATTACATTTCAGTTTATTTTCTTCGTATTGTTCCCTCTTTTTCCTCCTCCATTTCCTCAATTTATACTTGGAATAAGGGATAAGCTAAAACTGTGTGGGAGGAAGTACAATTACGATTACTGCAATAAAGTGTGTGTGTGTGCGTAGCAAGTAGCAAAAGCAGTTGTAACGTTGAATGCTTAGAGTATTATCACCATTTTTTGCCCTTTTACAACCAATTTTCTATCATCATCGACATAAGTAATATTATAGCCATGTATACATACCTATATAACTAGTATCACATAGCACAACTTGTGTAGTGAATACATATTTATGTATTATGATAGCTGTGTTGTATATTGTTGTGTCCAACTGTTTCATTTTCTTTCATGGGATCCTGGCAATTACGCGTAGAATAATGGGATAATGATATGGGTGTAACAACGCCGAATTACACGCTTCCATCAACTTTTCGACCTTTCCCTTGTTTTTGCTTTCTCCCTCCCGGGGACTATATGAATTGCTATTGTTATTTTTTTCTACTGCATTCCTCCTCTCTCATTTTTACGGTCATGAGTCGAGTCCACTGCTTATGTATAGCTATCCAATATCCGACCGTATGTGAAAATCGAAAGAAACAAAATACTTGATGGGTTATTAGACTATTCCTCTTGTTCCATCCCAGGAACCATATAAAATTGTTATTGTTTTGGGAATACAAAAATATTTGTGCTTTTGAATCCTTTATAGATTGCATGAAATTTCTAAGAAGTAGACATAGCACATGTACATGGGTAATATGCAATGGAAGTGGTTACATGGTTTTTTACTCATCAAATGTGCTGAATTGTTACATATTATATCAAGTCTTGTGTTTACGATGTTGTTGTAGTTGTACATGTATGTCTATTGTCTACTCTGAAAGTAATTTTAAGCTGATGGCAATGCACTCCATTGCATTTTTATTTTTCTTCGTGTCATCTTTTTTTTATGGACTTTCCTATATGAACTTATGGACTAGTTTTCCCCTTTGTATTTTTTTGGGGGAAATCGAACACATACGTATGTACCTATGTCCAGCAATCAAACGCATAATAATAGCCTTAGTAATGGAGCTACATAAACACACGACAACAGAACACACCATCTAAGTTATTCATGAAGGATAATTGCATTAGCGGACAGGAAGCATTTTTATTGAATTGGACGAGTTGGGGGCGTTTTTACTTGAGTTTTTAGATGTGTGTGTTTGTGCATGTGAAATTGAAAATGAAGACCGTGAGAGTAAAAATTGAATATGGTTTTGTTTCTTGTGACAAGTTAGTATGGAGATGATTATCATGATGGTCATGACTTAATATTTGGTAGTATGTTTGGAGTAAAATAAAAATAAAAAAGGTTGAGAAAAGAAATGAGTGACATGCAAACTTACGAACGACGGTCATGCGACCTTCACCAGAAACAGAGGCAAACGAGGGACCTTCCGCAGAAACTTCGCATCTGTAAACGCCTGTTGAGCGCAAGTCGAGTGGACCAAGAGTGACGAATTTTTGGTCCGATCCTTCCATCTGAAAATTACAAATAGAAAACAAAATAACTTTCAAAAACAGATTTCGTGGGATACGCACATACACTATGGTCATATTTCATGTTTTATACACAAAGGTATCTAGTGCAGTTTCAGGTTTTATTTCATATTTTCAGTGTCAACCTGCAAGAATATTTCTTTTGATCATTTTACTCAACCTCTGGATTTTACCCATTCATATTTTACGCCTTTGCACTTCGCTATAACCAGTGAAACCTGAAACCAGGAAGTGGAAGTAGGTGTTTGGGAATCTCGAGTTTTATTCTGTGGAAAATTGTGCTGGTTTCACCAGACAAGAGCAACAACCCGATCTTCTCTCTCGCATCTCACACATCTCGCGTTCCCTCAGCTCCCACCTCAAATAAATTATACAGACACACACCGACAGACGAAAAGAAAGGGAAAACATAGGCACAGTGTGAAACAGCAACTTTCCACATCAACAGCAAAACACACTCACTCAACTTCAACTCAACTTACAAAGCAGTCAACAAAGTATAATTGTTGTTGTCTACTTTCACTCACACCAACACAATGACCATCACACCTACCAGCTACCTACGCAGAAACAAGAACTTAACCATTTCCTGTTTCACTTGTTGCCTACCTTACAAAACAAATGTTACATGCATCGATGAACGAAAATATGTACATTAACAAATTTGAGAGAAACGGAACGAGAAAATGAATAACTAACTGTATGAAACTTTCATATGCTTGAATAGTTCTCCTACATAAGAAAAAAATCTACCTACTACGTAAACCCAATGTGTTTTGATCTAAGGCTAGTTGTCATGTATTTCAATGCTTTGTACAAAGCATTGATATACATGACAACTAACCTTATATCAAAACACATTGCGTAAACCCATTAAACTCGCTTTGATTTACTGGAAGTATCAAAATGTATTCGCGCTTACATATATTCAGATTTTGGGACTAGAATATTTCTTATTTATTGCCTGTTCGTGTGATAAATTTAATTCAATCGCTCTCGTACTTGATTTACACGAAAACATGTTCATTTTCCTGATTTAGTAATTTATTTATATAAAACAGATTAGTTTAAGCATTTATGTAATTGTTTCAATATACTGATGTTTAAAAACTCCGTGCAAGTAGTATCTTCAATTCACATGTGTTTTCAAACCTTATGCTAGATGCACACAATTCTCATAAGAGAATAAGCCCAAATTGCACACAATATTCTTTTTAAAAAGCAAAGAAAGTTTACTAAGGATTTTTCCTGGTAAAAGATCCTTGAAAGATAATGTAGCGGAAACGTGTGTTATTGTTGATGTAACTACTTAAAAGATACATTTTTTATCTACCACCATTTTTTGTAACATCTCTTTACAGTGCATAGACGGATTAAGGATTAAATTCACTTATAAAAAATGAGAAATCCTCAAAATTCCAAACCCAGTGTAACAAGAAGGATGTCTAGTAAAAACGCATGAAAGTGGAAGAAGAAAGGAACAATGCGAAGAAGTGAACACGAACGATTTTCTCTTTTAAAGACGGCAACTGATGCACACAAGCCAAAAGTCTTTGGAAAAAAAGCTTGGTATATGGTTGAGATGAACTCAATAATAAAAAGGAAAACACAATTACTGGCACCATTTCCTTTCCATTCCTCGACTCTCGCTCCCACCACCACCACTACCACCATACCATGTACCACCGCAACAGTCTGTTCTCTTTATACATACATAAGTAACAGAGAGAAAGTTGTAAAAGCCCGGCACACACACACAATGTAATACACCAAACCAACCAGTCCAATTAATCTTGCCTTTCTCGCTTCTGCTCTTCTATCCTCTGTAGAATAAGAAGGAGAAGAAAATCTTGCTTCTCTCTTCATAGTCGTCTCCCACCTCCCAGAGTTTATAATAATGTGCACTTGAAAGATTATATGACCCGGTCTAATCTGATAAAGCCCATATAACAAAAAATATATACATGGAATACATATATATTCACACACACGTACAACGTTTTAAGTTGTGTAGCGTGTGTAAGTTAAATGGAGTAAAAAATTGTAAAAAATGAAATAAGTGTTATGGCCTGTTGCTTTCACTGCCACAACTATACCGCCACCATCACACCACTTCACTTTCACTGTTAAATTTTTTGTGCACGTAAAGAATAAAATAAGCTCAGTGGAGAGAGTAAAGGGAGAAAAATATAGTGAACGTGTTGAAACTTGAAACGCAGCAGATGAAAAAGGTGATAACATTTTTTAAAAATCTTTGCTCGGGTATGTACCTAATTTTATATATGTATATTACATAGCAAACCGTATAATATTTTTTATCTCATTGCATAATATTTTGTTTTTTAGGTGCGTCCAGAGCTTTTTTACATGGAAAGGTGTGAAATGGGAAATGAAATGAGTAAAATACACAGGAATTTTAGTTCTGGTTCAATGAGAAGCAAAAGGACTACTTTGTTTAATTTTAATTCAGCACGTGTCCTTCTCCGAGTGTCGGCGATGATGTGAGATGAACAGGAAAAGGTATGCATTGTGTGCATTTTGAATAAGGTTACAGATAGGTATGTAGGCACTTTCATTGTGGTAACCACGTCAAGCCGTTTTGTTCGAGGCACGACGACCATCATCATCATCCAATCCAACGTCACGATGCACTTGACAAGTGTGAACATCACTTTTAATCCCATTTGACAGAGATTTATGTTTTTCTATGCTAAGCTTCATACTTTGGCATGGCATCATCCAAAGTGAAAGAAAAAGGTAGGAGGCTAGTGTTCTGCTCTTTTTTGGAGACTCATCATCAAATCATTATGGAAAGTTACACAGTGATTCTGTGTTGAGGATGATAATGTGATGAGCTGAAAGTGAAGGATGATAAACCAAACCATCACCCTCAAAAAAAGAAAGAAATGTTAACGATTGCTCTAATGAAAGGGGAAAAGGAATGAAAGATAAAACGATAGAAGTTTAGATGCTGAATGACTTTGTCATTAATTCCAGGGGATTCCGATGAAGTACATAAGTGGAGTGAAATGAAGAGTATGGCTGCACTAGTGAACTTGGTAAGGTAAGTAGAGATGGTGGTGTGGTGGGTGGGGTAAAATGAGAAGCTTTACTTTTGGCATTCTTGACATTGACAAAGGATACGCAACATAACTACCTAATGCAAATGGTAACATGTTACCCGATTTTTCGAGGACAATGAACGATCTTTAAAAATGAACTTGAGCTGAATGTACCATTGATCGTTTCTGTTCTAAAAAATGCGTGCTCATTTTCTTTTGTAAAATGATCTTATGCAAATGAACGCAATTTTTCTCTTGACTTTGTTTTTATTTTGTCATGTCATTTTGTCAATCTGTTGGATAAAAAATACAGAAACGTTCTTCCTGGCAGCGGGTATAAAAATAATAGCACTTAATGATAATGAAGTAGCAAAGTTTATCTGAAAAAGGTAAGTTTGGGAGAAAGTATGAATGTGGATACCAATGAAAAAGATTACTTTTCTACTGCGCTCTGTTTTATGTTGCAACAATCTAATTGAAGCAATGGCTTTACATATCAATTGGACATCATCACATCCCACACGGCTTGTAAAAGACACTGTGATCATCATGGTCAGCTCTTCATGGATACGCATCAACACTATCATTTCTGTTCCAATTTGTTTATACACTTTTACGTATGATGATCATGATGATGGCATGGCACAATGTACAATGCTTCAGGGCATAAAGCTGGGGAAAAGTTGTGCGTTGCACTTCCCATCATTAAATTGGATAATATAATGCATAATAAAAATGAACGAGAAAATAACGCACAAACACCATCAACGCAACATGAAAAACTTTTTCCCCCTTCACTGTTGATGCCTGCCACTGTTTCCGTTTGCATCACATTGTATTTTTCTTTCCTCTATTTTATTGAATGAATGCAGAAGTGGTATCCATCTAATCCATTTTGTTTCCCCAATGTCACCCACAGACAAAAGGATAGATATAATGCATAACTGTGAAAAGACAAAAGAAGGGAAAAGAAAACAAAAGAGGGAAAAGGAGAGTGATGGAAAACGAAAGTGGAGCGATGAGCTTGTAGTCATCATCATCATCATCCAATATCACATGTGCATTTTCCCAAACGAAACGATGAAATTTTACTGAGTTTGCAGTAACTTTGGATAAGGCGACGTGAAGGATTCTAAGCTGAACTCAGCAGCCTGTTGTGTTTTCTATTCTGCTTTTATACAGAAATCCATTTGACCAGCTTTTGTCAGAAATTCAACTGAAAACTGCTTTGCAGGCGGAGAGCAATACAGGAAATGTCAATACATTATACATGGAACATATCTGGAAGCAAAAGTGAATGAAACATTTATTTCCTTATCTGTTTTTATTCAGTCAGTTTTTGTCTAGTTGATCAGCTCCCATAATATTTATTTGAATGTCGATGGTAAAGTGCATTTCCCATATTTTCGTTTCAGTTCCATGAATATAGCATGTACCGTTACTGTGTATTATATGCATACACCCGTGCATTTTATACAAAAGCATTCCATTTTATTGAATTGGGTTAGTACAAAAAAAGAGAAAATTTGAAAACTCTGATGGACTTTTTCTTACAGTCTGTTATACATTAGAATAGCTTTTTAGTACATGAAACTTTTAGGTTGATAACCATATATGTATATATTGACTTTGCTTATTTTTATCGCGACGACAAACGACGGAAATGCAATTCAATAAAGTTGTCTCAAGTGAAAGCTAGCATATCTAGTGCATCATAAAAAAACTTTTGATTCTTGAAGAAACAATGAAGCGCTTTTTATTCCAATGCAATCCAGCGATGTGATGTGACACAGTATTCAACTAACAGCTTGGCTGGAGGCATGTATTGAGTAAGATACAGCTTAATTGTAAACTAACGACGTGAGATTTCGTAGTAATCTTCCCTTAAGGCATATAATATCCCCATCATGATGACATATTTATCCAGAGAGCTACCTACATAATAGGGATCTCAAGAGGATAATGTAATAGTAGTGAAACTTATCAAAGTACTTTAGATTCATTTAAAGAGCCATTTTGAGATTTTAGAATTTTATGTAAGGCAGTTTGCAATGTTTAAAATATCGTAAAATATTTAAATCTGGACTACATCACATATGCCCAAACATGAATAGACAAGGATTCATTTTAAGCATCAAATAATACTTTGAAATATTTAGTGTGTACTACTTTCTTTTTTTATTCACTTTTATAACTTTATAGACAGAATAAATGAAAATGAAAGGGTTTATGTTTTTTGAAATGGAAATGTACTAGTAGGAATAACACATTTTCTTGTTAGCTCAATAACAATGCATTATTCAAATGCAATGAAATGACTTCACGGTTCGCTGGCCATTTCCTCTTGGTTCTCCTCCTCTTCTTCTTTTACTTTTTGGTGGACAAGTATACAAAATTGCGTTTTCCTTTGCATAAAGTAGTTTTTCTCAAGGAAAATAGGAGGAAAACGAAAGGAAGCATGCCAGACTCCCTACCACAATCAGAGAGACGGGGATGATAGCTTGAAGGCATTCTCGTCCTTGCTTTCTTTCTAAAGCAAAGTTGGTTCATATATTTATTTTGTTAGCTACTACTTGACTAGCAGCTTGAATACACATTTCACACAGCTACTCAACAGCAATTCAACTTTCTGAGAATGGAACTCAGCAAGATTTTCTTGTAGTGAAATTCCGCACTCACGCAAACAACAAGAAAAGAAGGATATTTGGAAAGCAAAAAAAAAACATTATAAAATCCGCATAATATGCTGAGTTGGCTATGAGAGTGCGAGGAGAAGGATAAATAAAACCAAGAACCCCGACGATGCGATGTGAGGCGAAACCGCCTATGAGCTTGGAGAACCGCTTGTTTGTTGAACCTGTTAGGGAGCTGAAGGGAAAAAAGGATGTCAAGTCAATATTATTGCTACTAACAAGCTGTATATGCCATGACTATGACAAGCTAGAAAACATATTGTATTATGGAGGATCTTTAAACATAATATTATTTCTGCAGCCTGGGACAACTTAATCTTTAAAATCCGACCCGGCTCCTTTTATTCTTTACAGCAATCTTGTTTTGAGTACTTTGTCAGATTTCCGACAGATAAGTGGATATGTCGAATGAAGACAGATAGATGATAGAGAGACTGGAAATGTTTTTGGAACATAAAAACATATGAATATAAATTTAGTCACTGTCAACTACAACACATTTCATGTCATAAGATTTAGATTTTATTCTCTTAAAAATGTATGGGTATGTCATGGGTACAAAAAACACAAAATAAGCACTCATGTCATGATGCGAGATCTTAGTCATCATTTTGGATAATCAATCTTCGCGTAAATGGCATTTTTACGTACCGCAACAGAAGAACTTTTCTTCTATACCGATTTCTTATTTACATCGACCAGTTTAATCAAATTACTTACAACATTTTACTATTTTAATGGCTAACATACATATATCATCGCATATTTATTTGTCAAAAAGTCAGCCTAATTTTTCAGCCAAATTATTGCTTATCTGGGTTTAAATACCATGGTAAATCGATCGGGATCTGTACACTCAATGAATAAGCTGTGTTTTAGTGTAAAAATAGCATGGAATACAAATTAATTGGCACGTAAAGGTTTTGATAGTAAGGTGGAAATCAAGATAAGACAGAGTAATCATCCAGCAGTGTAAACAGTTAGGCATCACATTTTAGGTAATGAATCACTGACTGACAGATTGTTTTGAGCTTAGATGTCAAAAGTCCAGTCCATAGTTTTCACCCGCAACAAACTCTGCCGCTGTCATACGATATTTGCACGCGTAGTCTGCAGTCCGTAATGCTAACTTCAAATATATGTTCAAAATTACGTCAAATGTATTATGTATTTTATAATGTAATCAAATTGTATCAAGGTGATCATCGTCCATGTTCCATCTTACCCGGTTTAAATGATAACTGCAGCAAGATATGCATAAAATTATTTGTATAAAAGTTAACCCCAAAAATTATATAGGCCACAGTCTGTAAAACCTTTTGTATTCATCTAGAAACCCATTCAAATCAAATTTAAAATGAACAAGTTAATAATCAGCGTGTTTGTTTTGGTGGCTTGCTCCTACCGTAAGTGTAGTCAAAATTAAAGCATATTTCACAAAAACCTTTTAAAAATACATTCGTTTTGAATATGAATCCTAAATTACAGAAATACGAGCTGAACGAAAATGGACGGATTTGAGATGTAAGTACAAGCCAAAAATATGGGAATCTGTATTTTCAGCAGTAATTAATTATTTGCTTGTATTAAAAGTGCGTAAAATAAAACTTTTGTTTTTCGTATTGTAGTAACGTGGGGTCCCACTCCCGACGGATATTATAATCAAATTCCAAGAACCGTGAGAGATGCGATTTTCACTTCACAAAATTGGACACGCACAAGCACAAATTGTGAAAACAATGGAACTTTTAACGGATTTCAGCATGTTGTTCCAGGAGACTATTCAACTGCTTTGTTATTTGATGTGAATGGAGTGATTGCTGGTGCACAAGTTTTGGTATGTTTTTATGATTTCCTGAGTAATTCGGATTTTTAAATACAATATTGAATGCGCCAATTAATTAAAATATCATGTGTGAAACTAATGACTTTCCATAGCTCAACAAGAATAGTCTTTTGGCACCTGGCAACATTGTAAACTATCCAATGCTTCCTGTCTACCAAACCACAACATTTGAAAATGAAGAATATTTTATGCTTACTACCTACTTGGTTGAGCCCTCCATCATTTGCACTTCGGGTCGTAATGACTCTGATCTTGCCATGGAGGGAACTGGAACTCATGTTATAATTCAAAATGGCACGAGTCCTAATGCCCCACTTGTAAGAATTCCAAAAAATCGCACTGTCGCCATTAGTGAGAATTGGACCAAAAACCAATGTTTCTTTGGAATGGGTAACCACAACTTTTATGGAGTGGAACAGTATCAAAGCCATAACTGCACTCAGGTGTTCCCATTCTTTGGGCTTTATGACGATAACGGTGATATGTTGGGTTATGGAAGTACAAACCCAGGAACCGTTGTAAATCACCGATTTGAGAATCCATCTAGTCAAGCTATTAGTGTAAGTATTTTATAAAGTTTAATGGGTTTTCCGTTTAAATATTCGAAATAATTTTCATTACATAAGATTTTTGTGTTGTACAGATAATTATTGGACCGGAGATTACTCCACAGTGCATTTTGGATACTCAGAATGCGAGTAAGTATTTAATACTATATCGAAATCACAACCAAGCTAATAAAAATAATAGTAGTAAGCCGATTTTTAATTTGCCGGCCTAAATTAACATTAAATTTTTATTTTGAATTTCAGTTGGCCTCACAGCATTCCATGTGTACTTTATTGATGCTCCTTGGGAGCTTTCATGTCAATAATACTAATTTGCATGTGCCTTGAAATATTATTTTTTAAATATATCTGATGTCTTTCTCAACTAAAAACAATTATTTATATCAAATAAAAATTGGAACCGATCAAAATTTGTTCTGATGCAATGCAATGATAATGCTACATGGTTTCAACTTCAACGTTAGTTATATGTAGGTTCATGTAAACATTGCATGCCATGCACCTTAGACATTATGGATGCATATTGAATTTATAACATTATCATGGTTTTTAAAAGTTAATCAAGAAGATGTACCGAAACCGAAGGGTAATCTATTATGCATCCAGCTTAATTTACACCTTCATTAACCCTTTCATTCAGGTCAAAAAGGACACTCACGGCTAGTTACCATTTGTCAGAGTTACATTTAAGAAGCAACTACGCATAAATTATGTACTATTTCATATATCGACCAACAAAATAATGATAATGTTACTGGATTCAACTACATGAGTGTAATTATGGGATTAACTACATTTTATGCATTGAATAGAGCTACTTAATGATTGCCTTTTCTATGTTAACTTATCAGAAAGTAGGTATCGTAGATGATAAATAACAATCCTTTCATATCAAATCGATTGGAGTGACATATTTGTAGGATAAATAATTAAAATGAAACATTTACATAGGCATTATAAATGAAACCTGTGATATAAGTATACATAAATTCATAGTAATTATCTCTTGTACGGATTCATTATTCATTAATATTATCATCCTCTGACTATATTTTTCGAATGAACTAGCTGTGTAATGAACACTTATTAAGTTAAACGAATAAATTATACAAGAGATGGATAAATGAAAATAAAAATGAAATATCCTTCGTTTTCAAAATTAGGTTTTGCCGAAATTATACCGGTTCCGAGAGCACACGGCCATATATATGTACATATACCTACATACAAGTAGATTCTACATTGTTTGTGCTCACAGCCGAGCCAAAAAAACAATTGTGGACTGAGTTTTAAAGGTTAAACAGATACTAATGGAGTTATATTCGGCACCGACTGAACTGGTATATTTCAGAACGGATGATCAATTCTAATGGATAATTAGCTATAAAGGTATTTTAAAAGAAACTTGTCTTATTATTGAAATTTGAGATGACGAAGCTTAATAAATTTAACACTACAAAAATCGAAAGTGCAATACAATTATTTGCGGTGGAATTAGAAAATTTACCTAATAGTTTTATTTAGCTTTATATTTTAGAGATTAATTGAAATGCAATGAACATTTCATTTTAATGAGATGAGGTTCATACGTTCGTCATTATATTCACTTAGCATTAACAAAAAAGGATTGTGTAAACACAATAGATACCGCATTCTTGCTATTTCAGAGAAGTATATTGTATATAACTTGTCCAATGTCCTTGCTTGAATAAGGTTTCTGATGAGTCACCAGTCACCACAGTGCCTTCATTTATATATTGTTGCAAACGCATATTATTTGTAAAAATCACTACATGTTATGTTTTTTATACTATGTACTAATAAAAATGTAGAGCTTAAAATTCATAAAACAACGAACAATACATGCAGTATATTTTGTAGACGCAGAAGGAATATTTCCTCATGTAATTAACTAATTAGTAATCATCCAAATTTTTAGTTCTCATAGTAACCTGAAATCGCAAACAGTGTGAATTCTCGGATACTCACAATCAGTTTCATTCTTTCGCACTCAAAGTTTTCAATGCACATCTTAATCTGTTCCAAACCCATTATCTTTCGCTATGAATTCTTTAAAAAATACCAACATTACCACTTTTTGACGTCAAAATGCATTTAATTTTCAAATTCCTGGTTTATCTTACATTTTCAAGTGTGAGAACAAAAAACAATGCACATACAGAAATCATGATGTCGAATAATGAAAAATGTACGATTTGTGGTTTTCAGCCAAGTCAAAAGAACGTTTCCCTCGAAAATCTTAATGCATACTTGGATTCTGACTTGGGAACAAAGAAAAATTGCACATTTTAAATGCAGTACATTGACTGAATAGTTATAGACTCAATAAACGCACAACTCGTTTGATTTGACTACACAAAGTTAGTGTTATGTATATATATTTTCCTAAAACAGGCTTCATTTGATGATACATAGAATGCGAATAAAAAGATCTAAAATGGAAATGGAGCAAAAAGGCGAAAAAGAAAAGTAACTTATTTTTCTTCTCCTTTTTCTCACCATTCTCTTTTTCAAAAAACGGAACGTTCAAAGCCAAATTGACCAATAAAGCGGAACAAATGACCCGTGAAGTGATTCCCTCTCACTCTCCTTTCCATACATGATTTCATTTTTCGCCTTTTCTTCTTTCACTTATTTTTCACTGTTCCTCCTCTACTCTCTGATGCTTCAAAAAGCAACCCCACAAATTTGTACAGACAAAAAAACGGTGTAACAAAGTCAATGGATTGTATCTGAGAAGAAAAATGTGTGAGAAAATGGGGAAATCAAAGGAACCCAAAAAATACATCAAGAGAAAACGTGAAATACACAAAAAAGTGCACAAGATATTGG
This sequence comes from Entomobrya multifasciata, assembly GCA_034693345.1. Lineage (NCBI taxonomy): Eukaryota > Metazoa > Arthropoda > Collembola > Entomobryomorpha > Entomobryidae > Entomobrya > Entomobrya multifasciata. The sequence goes on from JAQFXM010001994.1 coordinate 22,106, forward strand.
GCAATAGGGAATCAAATGGTAAAAAAGAAGAATAGCAATACAAACCCAGTCTTCCGTTTTTCACACTCGCTTAAATCCAAATGATGCTGAAGAGAGAATAGAAGGTTGGTTTTGTACTCTACACGGACACAGCAGAGTAGTTCAAGGAAAAAGAAAGATTAGGTGCAGTTGAGTGGCTTGAGGGAAGAAAATTGGGTGATTTGAGGTGCACTTCACAGCGCCACCACCACTACCACAACGACTAACAATTTGTGCACGAACGGGGTACGCCCGCCACATATCCACAATCTGAATGAATGAATATTTCTTTCATTTTTGGTGCTCATCCTTTGTACTACTTATAGCCTTTTTGAACCTTGTCAACTTTCTTGCATGTCATTATTTCTATCTTATAATTTACGTAATCATTCATTTATATTTCAAGATTTCCAAAGGGTTACATTACAGTGTAAAGAGTCAAAGAGTCTAGTTTCCTTTGCATGGCTTTAGTTTAGAATTTCTTATGAGCCAAAAAACAATAATTTTACTTCAACAGAAAATATAAATCTAGACATACTTTATGTGCCAAAACGGAAGGAAGATTAATGACATGTTATGAAATACTTACATGCATATTATTACATGGTCAGTCAAAAGCTATTTGAATTATTACATGGCTTTTATCAACAAAATCCTTTCATTACTCATTCGCTATTTCAGACATTCCGAATTCCAACCTATTTTACATTTGCAGCAACCTAACAGATCCTTGGAATTTTGATGAATCCATAAAACAAAAGCAAAAGCTATTATTATTGTTTCAAGCAAATATGTTATATAACATTGTACTTTCATCAAATATACATATGTACACCTTTTAAAATTTCTCACGATTTGCCTGTTGACTTGGTTTTGACCTGTATTAAATGTAGAAAGCATTTTACAAGCTTTGTTTGCCTTTTCTTTTGTTCTCTGCAAAATCAACCTGTCTGACTGGCTACGCTTTCATTTCGTGCCTCAAACAATTTTGTAGCTCTCTTTTTGAACGAAAGCTTCTCTTGTTCTAACTTTCACGTACACGTAACCATTTCACCTTTAAGTTCCTCCATCTATTCATATATGCCCATAATTGCAAATCGTTACTCGGTCTTTGTAAACCATGTAAATTGACTTGAGTAATAATGGTTAGGTTTCACCTTTACCTTGGCTTTTACACATTCATACAGGTACATTTACTTTTGTAGACAGACAGGTAGAAAGTAGAGTTACAATTACGTTGAGCATTAACTATGCAGAATCAAATGACCCTGGGGCTATTTACCCTCTGCTCTCTATATACACACTTTGTTTCATTTTAATTGAACGTACACACATGACATCACGTGCTTCTACTTCTACCTTACATTCCACTTTTGGATTTCCAGAAACATTCTTTCACTCCGTGCTACAGTTTCTATTAAAACATTAAAACAAAAGTACCAAATTCAGGGAAACCTACAAAACGCAACATCAAGTCATCATCAGCTAATCAGCTCAGAGTTTTAGTAGAGTAAAGAAGAAAACGACCCGCCAAACTTTTCCAGGAAATCTAGGTCTGAGGTGGGTGGAATAAAATAAGAGCATAATAAATGCCAAAATTGCCATGTTCACATTCACATTTCTCCTTGAACATTGTTTAGTCAGCGATACCGATACCCTACATTTTTTTCGCAAAACCAGATAACAGCCACTTTCAACTTTCTTTTTTCAGGTTGGATTGAATTTTCCTATTTATATATTTTTCCAAGAAAATTGAATAAAAACTGTACTCCACCTATACAAGTTCTATATTTTTTCTCCTCTCTCGGTCCCCCACCACATTTTATTGACAAAAAAGCAAAAGAGTTCTTTCAAAGTTCACGGTGGTCGTTTTCACATGATTACGATAAGAAGATGGGTTGTTGCCTTGTAGGTTCACCGCGAGTGTCGGTCGTTCGTCGGTGCAGCAAAAATTCAATCCAATTCAAACAAAAAATCCACGTTTCTCGCTCTATAATGCTCTTTCAAGTTATTACTATTGCCAATGCACGCACTCATTTTTTCCCTACAAATTCATAACACAAATATATATATTTTGTGTTGTCTTGTCCCATTATTATTTTTTGCCACATTCAACATTTCTCACATGGTGCTTTTGCTTCGCTTTTAGAGAATACAGTTTTGTTATCAATTTTTTATTTCTCTTTGCTTGTTATGCTTTCATTTTCCTTTTCACTGATGTTAATATGATATGTTATTGTCGTTGTCTCGTATAGTCATCGTCGACGAGAAACTAGTACACCTAGTTCAAATTGTAGTTCCTTGGCGCGGCTCGGGGATCTCCTATCTGCTTAACACAGGCACGTGATCTCGTAGGCTTAAAACGAGCGAGCCCCGCCAAGGAACTACAATTTGAACTTGGTGTAAATAATGCAGAGAACCATATAAAACCAACAGTGTTCAGATAAAAATGCACAGGTAGTGGAGTGAGTGAAAAGCATAGCGACCACAAAAATCATCACCATCATCATCGTCACATCAGAAAAGGAGTAGACCATGTCCTCATATTATTTGCTATATCATCATCACATCATCGCCATCATCATCATTCATCCATATTATTATACTTATCCAGTCATCCATCCGGTCTGTGGTTAGTAGTAGGTTTGTATGTTGTACGGTTTGGTCGCTGTCGTTCGATTCAATAGGGTAAAATAAGGAAGTAAATAAATATTGGGAAGAAAATTGTAAAAATATGTTCCCATAAAAACTGTGGCGATGACGATGTGTTTGTTGCTGTAATCAAGATTATTACAACTATACTTTGTGTTATTTCAGGTTGTGAACTGGGTATATGGAGGCGGAGATATCAATGATATGATAATATGCTTTTTGGAGTTTATTACTGTAAATAGGTTGCTGGTTTTGTAGTTTGGTATCATTTTGGAATAAAGAGGGGAAATTGGGTAAAGTCGGTCGTATTTCCACGTGAAACAACCGTTTTTATACTGTTGCTGGGTTATATTAGGTAGGTATATTTAATTTTGGTAGCATATAATATTATTGAATGATTTTTGATATTGTTGTGCGGTTTATTCACTGGCTCACTTTCTCCCGGGTTTCGGTTGCATTGCACTGACGACGACCTTACCACCCGCGTGGAAAGCTCTTTTCATTTATCCCGTCGTTTTTACAGTATTTGTTGCCATCCTGTCTGTTACATTTTTTTGCGTTGACAGTCAATAAATACATTTTTTCAAGAATTTTATTATTGAACGAAGCATGAATGTTATGCTAGTGGAATATGTGGGTTGAGAGAATAAACAGAGTGTTGCACGCTTGTTGGAGGTTTGAGGGGATAAGTAGAAAAATGACATTTGGAGTAAATTCTAGTTTTATTTGATCAGCATAATTTATTGCAAAGTATATTTAGAATTTGAATCTGTTTTTTGTGTTAACTTAACTATATGAAGATTATGCATTTATCTGGGGTTACCTTTAAGAGTCTATAAATTTCGTGTTCCTGCTTACTTGATAGAGACAATCTAAAAATGATGTTTCCGATAATAAATTTTAATAGAAGTATTGTATAACAAAAAGTTGTACCGGAAATTGTAGGGATACGCTAAGTGAAATTTTAAGCCTGCATTGACTTCCGATTTTATGTTAGAAAGTTTTCAAATAGAATTACTAAATTAAACCATCTTAGAAAACAAAGCCGTCCGACTTCCATGTACTTTTTAGTTCTCATTATCGATTTACAAACGAGATATATCGGATTGCTGGATCGACTGTATCAATTAGTTTGGATGTAATAGGGCCTTGCACCATGTTTCTATCAAAATTTAATACAACCAACTTACACATTCACTAAATTGCAGTTTTACAGTTCTTCAAAGGTAATTTCATGTAAATTTATATATTGATGTTAGCCTTAAGGATTAAAAGATCCTAGTCGGTGTAAAAGGATTCGGTGTAAATTGTATATAGGTAATATGGTATGTTTGATACTAACTGAAAAATAAATTGTATCTTGAATTAATACTTGGAATGAATTTAGTGAAGAGATGGAGAATATCAACGCCAATACGTCTTAAAAGATTGTAAGTCAGATCATATTGTTACGTAGATCATGAATGGTTAATGTATTTGATAGACGTAGTCCACCTGAAGCTCGAACAGAAGAAAATTGATGCAAGTTTAAAGTCTAACACAACCTATATAATTTGCAAAGTAGTAAATTAGAAATATATCATTTGGCCATTATTTCTGTACCATCTCCAATTACAAGCATTCAGATAATATCAAGCATTTTGTAGCTAAGTTTAATCAGAATTACACTAATTATAAACCTAAAGTTAATTTTAGCTTCATCATTAACATCTTAAAACATTATTTATGCACTTAAGAATTTATTATCGACTGTATTTGTATCATGTACATATATGTTGTACAATCCCCTTCCCTATCAGATACCCAAAATCCTTTTTGTTCCTCATTCCCATGCTGCTGGAAAGATAAACGAACTAAGAGGAAATGGTGTAGCATAAAATGTGTCAATCCCATTTTATTGTAAGCATTACCAGGAAAACCTCTGTTTGCACAACTTGACCAATGACCGGTGGTCGTGTTTGTGGAAAAGTTGGATAAAGGGGAAATTGGCAGTTGGAATGGCATAAAACTTTTCCTATGCTTAGGATGGTAAAAGAACCACACATAGCCATGTCCGTACTTACACATAGACAAATAGTTTTAGACTTCTCTCTCTCTATTTCTCTTGCTGTGCGGAAAAGTAAAACCAATATTTACCTAGTCACTCCACTTGTTTCCCTCTGAAAGTATTACATATCGCATTGGCCATCATCATCCTATCATACACAGTAGCAACCGTAACGCACTGATGTGATGATAAGTTTGTAAAAACGGTTATTTACATTTCTGGTCGACTACCGTTACCTTTTTGGTTTATGTATTCAATTCAACAATCCATTCAATAAAATGGGCGGATAAAAACTTTCAAATGAAAATTAAAGCTTTCAATACACTGGAAAACAGGTCAACATCAAGTTTTTTTTCAAACATTGTCAATAGAACCGTATATTTTTGAGCAATAAATTTAATTTAATTTAAGAACTAAAATGTAATCAAGGTAAAGAGTAATTGTTCAAACTTACGATTACGGAGGTTCCCTCCACTTCGTGAATGTAAATTGGAGGTCTGTAGCGAGGTACATAGCGGAAAAATTCTTCATTGTCTTTATACCACTTGACCGCATACAGACGGTCCTTGCCCAGATCAAAAGGACAGTCTAGTCTCGCACTCTCTTGGTACATTTTGTAGGGAGGGACGACCACCCTCGACAGACGCAGTTTGCCTGTCACTGTGAAAAAACAATAGAAAAAATAGAATAGTAATTACACCAAGTTTAAATGCAATAAAATGATGAAAGGTCAAAATTCAACGTG